>CAAKHD010003561.1:0-16515 GCA_901007705.1 Fistularia tabacaria
TGTAAGCCTGCGATTTTCACTTACACACACACACACACACACACACACACACACACACACACACACACACACACACACACACACACAAAGAGCCAATAAGCCCTCGACAGAGTCAACAAACACATGACCCTTCGCTGCCGCCCGTTTTCCGACGCCATTTTAGAATTCCCTCTCTGCCACCCCGCTGGGTGAACGCTGCTCACGTGGCGCCGTCCCGTCACCCCTGCCCTCCCAAGCCCCCGCCTCCCTTCGCCAAGGAACGCTGACCTTCGCCCGACCAGCATCCAACTGCCTGACATTTCCAGTGACAGGGATGCTGGCACCACAGCGCCGTTACGGGTGGGCGTAGAAGGGAATCAGTGTCACCTGCGCCAGGCGCCCAGCCGGGGCAGCGGGAGAGACCATTTTTTGGGACGAGGGTGGCAACCTTACTGAGAATGGTCAGCCACCGCAGGTCAAAAACGGAGCACCTGAAACCGTCAGGGGGATAAATATTATACTGTGTATGTGCAGACGTGGAGGGGAAAAAAGAAGAGATGAGTTCCATTTCGGAGGCGGGGGGGAAACTGTGAGTTCAGCAGCACCAGAAGATCTTATCTCCACCAGCGGTGGCGGCAGCAGCTTGTTTATGACTCAAAGAAATACAGCCCCCACACCCCAAAAAAGGGGACTTTTTCAAGTCCTGCCTCAGATACCGTTAATAGTCCACCTCGAGTTGCTCTGTAGACCCCTGGAAACCCCCGGTAGGTAGCCCTCAAATGGCTCCTACTTGCGGCACTGTGTTCCATAAATGAACTGAGTCCAAGGAACCTTCAGAACCTTCAGTTCCACATTCACCCGTCACCTGTTCACGCAAGGCGCTAACTGGAACAACTGGGAGCAACTTCGGGATTCAGGGTCACTTCCACATGCTTGTAGGAGGAGCTAGAACAGTAACCGGCAACCGTCTGAGACCCTCCTCACACTCTATGGTGATGACTCAAAGTGACCTTAAGGGACGAGTCCAGCTTTTGGGTAGAGCCGCTTCCTCAAGTGACTTGTTTTTGAAGCTCCAATTTGAGGTTCAAGTCTGTCACCTGTTCACTACACTTGTCCACCATCTTTGCCTAAACCTCAGGCTCTGACTGGCCAATTGGCTTCTTGTCATCTTTTCTGTAACCGTCCAATCTTCAACTCTCCCGTTGGCCCGGTTGTATCAGCCCAACATTTGGGCCGATATGCGTTGGCCGAGATCCCCTGAATACATCTTTTGAAATGGAGCTGAACCTGACTCCTCTTCCTGCCACCTGCTGGAAGGGAACGGTATCACAAGCTCACGTTCTCTACCTGGACTTCCAGGTTAATCAGGAGCAGCTGGGAGCCTTGATGACTTCCCACCAAGATTAGGTGCTACGAGATGTTCTTACCACGCGGTCCTGAGCTGCTCCTCGGCCCCCTCAGCCTCTGTGAGTACTCCCTCTCCCGACTTCCGAGTCGCCGAACGCATCGCCTCTCTCGTCTTTCTCGCGGGCTCAGCTGCAATTTGCCGGGTTTTATTTGGTCTCTCCTCTTCTTCCTCTTCAATTACCCGAAGGCGTCTGTGCCGATCCCATGTTCCCTCATCGGCAGATGGTACTTTTTCTCAAGTTTCACTCCAGGTGGCCAACTCCTTCACACCCTTACCAATCGATAGGCTTCTTGTTCAGATGTTCTAATTAGAGAATAGTATACATGTCGGCGCATGTCAGCCATCTCAGGTTCTACCCACTGGGTGAATGAACACCTGGCTGCCATGGAGCTGTCCCCACGATTCATCACCTGTTTAGTCGCCAAGTCCCGTTGCCTTGGGGAGGGTTCTACTCAGGTGACAGGGTTAGGTCGGATAGGGAAGGCATTACGCGTGACGTGTCTTCCCGTTTTGTTCAAAATCGCAGTGAAGGGCGAGGTTTCCCAGGTGGATCGTACAGCCGGATAGCAGGATAGAAGATACGCCTGAAAGATTTGTATTTCGTGTTGGACCTCTGCCTCCAGCCGGGAAGCGAGTGAGCAACAGTCGGTGTTTGAAGTGAGGGGAAGGGGAATCGGCATCGGCTTTGTCGGAGAAGAGAACCGGGGAAACAAGTAAACTCCGATTATGGGGAAGCCCTGTGGAGTCTCTGTGGAAGCTCGGAGCCGCACCTGCACGTCAGTTAATTTGGGGGAAAAGAATAAGACATTTAAGCTCGGGGTATTTTTGGATTACGCTGCGGCAGGTTGTTTTATTGACTCGGCCAAGAATCTCAAACACCCTAAATCTTCCCCCCGCCATTGCACGCCGGAGTCGGAGCTTCAGATGGTTAAACCCTCCTCGCTCAGGGAAGATGGCGGCGAGGATTCCCGGTTCCCATCTGACCGACTCGAGGAGTTTTGAAGAGCTCATGTTTTACTTCATGATTCCGTTCAGATTGCCGCTCAACTCTGCTTCGTAAAACGTAATCCTCGTATCGAGCTGGAGTTTGGGCAAAGTCCCCCGTTGCTGAACTCCTCTCAGCTCCTTCTTCTTCTGTTACTTTCAGCTGCAGGAGTTGCCTCCTCTGCCCTCACGTCAATGAACTTCCCGTCCTCCATCGACCTCGTCTCAGGCTGTCCACTGGTCACCCTTTCCCTCCAGCTCCGTTCACCCCCATCTCCCCTGACTCCCCCATTGTACTTCCCATTTCCAATCTGTGGACTCTCCCGCTCTTGGAGGGTCAGCTTGCTGAGCTGCCCTCCATTTTCCTAGAAGGCAGCACGGCTGTCAGCAGTAAAGATGGGGATCGGTGGAGGAACCTGCTGGACCTACTCGTTTACATCCAAGATCAATCATGCAATTTCCCATGCCTGAACAGTGCCTGAACAGTCAACTTCTCAGGTTCTAGATGGATGGATACCAGGAAGGTGATGGAAGGGCTTGAGTCCATCTCCACAGCAGCTTTCAGACGCTGCTAACAAATATCAGCACGACATTGTGCGGCTCAATCCGCTTGCCGATCTTGCTTGATCTAGGGTTCCTCTCCTGGGGCTCAGATGGACCCTACAGGTTCAGCACCTGAGGAGGATGCAGATGTGGTTTTCTGAGGTCCCCCCCCAATCATTTGTTTGGTCTGATCTCACTCGGGGACTTTCAGACGTCTCTTGGATGTCGACAATGGTACCGGCGAAGCGAGAAGATGAAAGGGAAAGCTGTTGCGGCTAACGATTAGCGACGGAATACATGAAGGAACAACCGAGTCGTGTGATGTTGCAACTCAGTCTATGTATGTTCATCTGAACAAGACCTCATGCTGAGCCGGGGAAATACTAATAGTCTTCCCGCTGCGATGGGACACCGCCAGAAGTTAAGGCAAACAAGCCTTTTGGTTTGTAAAGAGATAAAACCTCCTGCCTGTCCATTTTACAGGCGGCGGCCATATTGCGCGAACGAATTTGTTCTTCTTCAGTATGAGACCACTGGATTTGATTGGCCTGCTGGGAATCGGTGTGACGTTGGATCAAGCTATTGTCTGCTCCTGGAAGTGGACTTCCCCCCCCGAACGGTACCACCTGAACACGGTGTCACGCCTCCGCTGGCAGCTGAGCGCCCTACCTGACATGTCATCGAAGGATAATAATGAGTTCTTCAGGAATCCACGCTGTTATGAAATTCCATGAGCGAATGCATTGACCAGCTGCTCCCCGGCAGGGTCGGAGAAGACTGCTGTCGGTGAGCAGCTGCCGCTGCTGACCCCCTGGCCCCTATCAAAGAGGCCTTCTTTGTCTGCTGCTAAGAATCACACGATGAACATCAGGCTCACACGGACGACTGCGACTGCCGACGCTTTTATCCAGAAGCCTCGAGAGATAATCGTCTTCTTTTTTCTAATTTTTCCTGTCACTCAGGATGCCGTCCTTTCGGCGAGTGCTTTTCTGTTTCCTCTTCGGTTCGAGCGGTAGTGGCTGCCCGGTTTCTTTCCTTCCAATTGCCATCATTGTTTGGGACTTAATTGCCGCTAATTGCAGTTTTCCAAAGACGGGACAGTGAACGTATAATCTGCCGCCGTTATGTTGTTTCGCAAAATCGATGCATATAATTATTCAAATCATTCCTCCTCAGTCAGGGAGGATGCACAGTGCCCTCTCTGGGTCATGGGGGGGGTCCTTCCCCCGAGTGGACGAGTTCAAGTATATCGGGTTCTTGTTCACGGGAGATCCCGCATCGGTTCCTACCGGTGTAGAATGATCTAGACCTCCCCGTGCAGGGGTCAGCAACCCGCAGCTCTTCTATCCCTCTGATTCGGCTCCCCACGGCATTTGAAAAATAATCGAGTATTTAATTTATTCTATTTGAGTTTGTTCATTTTTAGAAATGTAATTTTAAATTTGAAGATGATGGCCATCTGGTAACATCCGAATAAAAAATGTTAAGATATTTTTGTCGGTCTTAATAAACGACTGCAGGTGCCAGGAACAGGACGACAGCACACAGAGAGAGGACGCCATTTTTGGTTTGCTGCTGCCGGATCATTTAACTTTTACTATTTTTTTCATAAATACAAGAAAGACTCATCAGAGTATTTTGCTTAAAAGTAACCTTCAACCCAATGTCTTCTTTTTACACAGTTCAAAATGTTTGGTTCCATGCAGAAATATCATCGCGTTTTCTCTGCAGTTGTTTGCTGATTTAAAAAAATGCACATATTTTGTTTATACATAGCGTAAAGGCAAAAAAAAAAAGTTAAAGCCATGTTAATTCATTTTTAAATTTCAAAAGGGTCGTGCGGCTCCTGGTGTTTTCTTTATTGCGGGGAAACGGTCAAAATGGCTCTTTGAGTGGTAAAGGTTGCTGACCCCTGTCCTAGTGGATCTACATTACCTTCCCGCCTTCGCTTCTGGTCTTGAGCTGTGGGTAGCGTCCAGAGGAAGGAAGTCACGGACGCGAGTTGCCAAAAATTTGCAAGCTCAGCTGATACCTCGTCTTGTTTGACGGAAAGATCTCCACCTGTTACAAACTTGCTTGCCCAGGTTTCTTCATCTCCATCGCTCTACACTGTTGACCCTAAGCACTTACCCCACCTTTTTTATCTCAACGTTCCTCTCATTCTGACATGCATGCAGCTAAGTTCCATCTTCGCTACATCATTATGAATTCTATTTATGTCAAAGAAATAATGTCACAATAGGAGAAGATCGGTGAAAAGGTAGAGCCGGAAACCCATTTCAGGCGACGGGAAGAATGGCAAGTTGCCACTTCGGTGACACCGTGGGGTCAGCGGCTTCGGAGAGGGGAGGGAACATCACAAAGATGTGTTTTTTCACCACAGCAGAGCCTTTTTGATCCCAACCTTCCCCCGCCCTCCTCCTCCAACCCCGCGGGACAGATTATTTCCGGGCTTGTTGGCTCTCCCTCACTCAAAGTCGAGCAAAGCTCTTTTTACATGAACCTTTTTTTGATCCCACTCCCCACCTTTTCCACGAATAAACCCAATTAAATTTTTTTTTTTTTTTTTCATGTTCGCAGGTTGAGTGGCAAAATGGAGAAAAGGGATATAACATGCCACCCTCTTCTTCCTCCGCCTCCCTCCGCTGTTAATTCTAGTAGCGCTGCAGGAAAGTGTCACGCCAACCCCTTTAATAAGTCTGGGGGGAAAAAAAACAAAACATCAACCCGGATTTTGTTATTGTTTTCTTTTACTGTAGTTCAGGAAAGAGAAGGAGACCCAGATTTAAACGGCCCACTTTTGGGGAGTTTCTTGAAATCACGTGACTGCCGGCGCTGCCTTGTTAGCTTCCAACTTCATCCAAAGGTGCCAGCTTAATGAGCATTGGAGCTAATCTTCCTTTTAACCGGCACGTGGGACTTCCTGATGGGAATTGGGGAGATTGCTCGACAAAGTGACGTCTTGTTGAGAAGTTGTACAGTAAAGGGAGCAACGACGAATTCATGGCGGTGAAGGCTAACCAAAGGCACAGGAGACTCCCGACTTCCTGGTTGCCACTTTGCTAGAGGGGGTTAAGATGGTTCTGGAAACACAAACGTTATATTTTTACAATCACCGTTCTCAAGGTGCAACCAATGAGGTTTGTCAGTTAAAACCTTGACGCACGTGGCTGAAGCTAACTGCTGATGGAGGCTAGCTATTGCCAACATTGAGGAAAAGGCGCTAAGCCCACCAAAAGTACAGAGTTTGAGAAGGGTTAAAATGCATCTGAAGTCCATCCTTTTTCGGGGGTTCCAGTGCCTCCTGCAGGTCCACCTCCAGATCGTCATAGACGACTGGCGTTGAGTTTGTGAGATGTCCAATCAGGGGCGGCTCTGGGGTTGTTAGCGCTTCTGGCTCCTGGTCATGCTATATTTAGCGTGTTTGTCCAGCGAATTCCTCCCCGTTCTCGTTTTGTATTCATGCTAGCATTTTCGCGGAAGCCAGCGGCGAGGTCGTTAGCATTCGTGTCAGTCGTGCGTTTGACATCGGAGTGAGCTGTGCACGTCTAAATCACACACCCTTCCGCCCCCCACACATCGCAGTAACAAATCAAGATACGATTTGATGTCACTTTATTATTTTTTTTTCTTTGCCCCTGAATTTTACATTAATTTTAATTTCCTGCCGCATGCCACCTCCTTATCGCCTGCACTCCAGCATTAAAAATCCACTTAAACAAAAGTTCCAAGTTCTTTGCTCTCCTTTCATTAGCAGATAGCACCCCAACCTCCCCATCCCCCCTCCAACCCCCGCTTTCATCACCTCGCAGCCCCATTAGCATGACGGCCTCGTCCACGTGTCATTAGCCGACACCATGTGTAATTTCCCCGAGACGAGTGACGTGGCGGGGGCTGAGGCACGGCGGCGGGCCGTGTTTCAAACATGCACCGACGCGCAAATCGGTCTTTTAAGCCGGCGCTACGCACCCTCTACCCCCCCACCCCTCCTCCTCTGCCCCCTATCCAATCACAGCACCACGGCCAATTCTGAAATACAACTCGACGACGGTGCCGCAGAATTCCCTCTCACGTCAGTCACCATCACGAGAAAACGCAGCGTCAGTAAGTAATTCAGCAAATGTAAGATGGAGCGGCGGCAGCGTGGTGGGGTCTACATTAAGATTTATATTTCCCGCGATGGAAGTCAGCCCCCGCCCGTGATGAAGTTTGGTGCAACTGGAGGTTGGAGAAGCAATGCAGGGGGCGGTTCATCTTTATGTCCAGGGACAGCCAGGCTTATGGATGGAGCCGCCCACGGCTTCCCTGGCGCGTCAGGAAAAGAAAAATGACGTTCAGAACTTCGTTCTCAAAGCTCAGCAGGAGTTTGAATCCTGGACTTCATCTCATTTTCGGACAGAATCCCATCTCGGTTGAGTTTCCACCTGGAGGACGCACTTTTCAGCATGATTGGTTTTGGTTGGTGATCGGTTAGCCGGGGTTTTTGCAAAGCGGCGCCAAACTGCTGTGACCAGGTTCTCTACATGAGTCTAACCCTCTGGAGGAGGTGGAGGCCGTGGTGGACCTGCTGCTCCGCCTGTGGATTCTTGTCACACCAAGCGAGGGAAGGTGACAAGATTCTCTTATCTGTTGATGTCCCGTTGTAGCATCGTCTTGGAGTACCAGAACAGTCGAGGTACAAGGTACCATCCCTGAGGGGCGCCCAAGAAGAACCCAGACTAGGTGTGGCGGAAAGGAGTTGTTTGTCGGATCCAAGTTCCAGCTGAAGTTGGTCAACGGACCCACAACAGAGGAGCTAATCGGCCAATCAGCTCGTGCCGAAGCTGCTTCTCCATACATGTTAATCAAAGCCTGTCGTGGACGGAGGCGTCCCTGACAGAGGAGCCAAAAGTCTGCGGGTAGCTTCGATGGGAAGCAGGAAACGGGACGGTATGCTGTTCGCCGAATAGCCTGACGCCAACGGTCGAGACGGACAAATCGTAGGTGGCGTGCTCAGACCAGAGGACTCCTCATTTTTTTGGAATATCTGGCTAATCAGCCTTAATTGAGGTGCGGTTCAGAGAGGCAGAACCCGGCGGCGGTTCTCCAGGAGCGAGCAAAACAAGCACTTTGATTACAAATAAAATCCTTGATTAATAGTCAGAACACGACTCGAGTCGGGGTGTTTTTCAAGAAGGCATATTAAAAACAAAAGGGGAACCGGAGAGGGTCGGAGGGGGTCGTCTTGTTGTCCCATGAAATCAGAGGCGGGGGCAAATTACGGATCATTTTATAGCGTTTGTATTTGCGTGTGTGTGCTGTGGGTAATTAGCGTGTCGGTGGCGGAAGGCAGCGCGCAATTTTTGTCTCAGCTGAGGAGCTCGCCACCAGCCTGTCAATCACTTTGTGACATGTCGCCCTGAGTTTTTGCGCCCTGTTTGCAGCCGGGAGTTTAATTCATTTGCGATCTGGGGGTGGAGCCAGTGATTCCAGCCGAGAGGCGGGGTTTAAACTAAACCTGTCAATGACAAGGGGCCACATATAGAAACATCTGACTAATCACACCTGTGGACATCTTGGAGACTTCAATGCGCGCATGGACCGGTTTGGGTCGTTGGGAGGAAGATGGAGAGCCTGAAGAGAACCCTCTAATTCACACGTCCGACAGAAGCATACCACCATTCACCTTCTCACTCACACGTCCGACAAGAAGCATACAACTGTTCACGGCGCCCTTTCATACAGGCGTCTTGACAATGTACCTCCCGAATCTCCTTTCATGTGTTTTGGACTGCGGGAAGAACCCGGAGAACCCTGAGGAAGCCCAGCCAGGACAAGGAGACTCCAGACAGAAAGGCCTCCTGTGGAAATCGGACCGGGGACCTTTCTTGCTGTGAGGCGGCTAACACTAACTACTGCGCCATTGGCTGCTCCTGCACTGACAACAACTGCAAATGCAAGATGTAGCTTACTGCTAAGTAGCACTTAACTACATGCCTACTGCAAAGTAGGACTTGTAGTCTCTTGGCAGGTCAAGTATACAAAATATATACATAACTCATACTACAGATATTTATGCATTCTGTCTCCTGTGGGAATCCAACCGGGCACCTTCTCATTGTGAAGGGGAAGCGCTAATGGATGCCCCCAGAGTGCAAGTGTGGCCATGTTGGATCGATGTAGCACCACAATGGTCACTTGGGATCTCAATCTGGCTGGAAGATCCACCTGCATTGCCCCCTCCCGCTCTCCCTAAATCAGCATTGGTTGCTATCGACAGCGTCCAAAGAAGGTGCACCTTGCTTGAGCCTCCGCAAACAAAACGACCTTGCAGACTTCATTAGTCAGTTTGCTCTCAAAAGAAGAAGCCGCCTCCGTCTCAGAGGCACCAGGAAGAATGTCACCTGTAGAGCGGTGAGGGGGGTGAATAGAACACGACAAGTGGTGTTTACCCTCCGCCGAAAAAGTTCTGCCGCTATTACGAGATATTTTCTGAAGCTGAAATGAAAAGCCTGAAAGGAGGGACGGAGCTCTGAAGGACTTCTGTTGCACAGGCAGAATGTCACCAGCCAGATGGAAGACCTTCAAGAGGGCTGGTGAAATAATTGAGTGTCAAAACTCGGTGGTTTTCAGAGTAAACATGAAGAAGGTGGAATAAAATCTTCAGCTTTCCATCGGATGAGAGGCAGGTCTTAACCAGGACGGGTCACCTGTCAATCACAGGGTCACCTGTCAAACGGAGGTCCTACACCTGACCATCCACCGTCTCATTCACATCCATCTAGATCCCTCAATGAACCCTACTGACTGTTTTTGGACTGTGAGGAACCTGGAGAACCTACAGAGAGAACCCAGGAAGACACTGGATTCAAACCTTGGACCTTATTACTGGTAAGATTGCTGGCCATTGTTCTTGTACTGTGGGAGGAGAACCTGGAGAGAACCCAGGCCGAAGAGCCTGAGGAGAACCCAGCCAGGATTACACGGGGGGAACACGGGTAGTAAGAACCTTGGACCTTCATCATGTGAAGTTGGAGTTCTAAGTAAGAACCCAGTGAGACCCAAAGTAGGAGAACATGGAGAGGATCAAACAATGGATGAGCATCAGGAGTTCCAACCACTGATTTTGGACCATCGGAGAACCATGATGAACCTGGAGAGAACCCAGGCAGAAGAACAGGGACCACCTGGACCACAGGAATCAAGGAATCCAGGAGACACATTGAAGTCATTCCTCTCTCGTGCAGATGTTTCCATCAATGCAGCCCTCAGAAAACGGAGAATCTTGAGAGAACCCACGCAGCACCAGGAGAACCTGAAGGCTCTGCTCAGGGAGAACTGAGATATCTGCATCGGAGTACAATTGTGGCGGGCGGCATAGTTTGGAGCATCTCCACTGGACCTTTTGTGGCGTCAATTCATCTCGTCAGTTCACTGTCCGCCTTCATCTTCTGGCTCCAATGAAGGGCTGTGGAACTCCTGGGCCGTAAAACCTTCTCACTTTTTTTAGGCACCTCAGAGGCACTGAGGTCCTCTGACCTGGAGATCTCCAGCTTCCTGTCAGCCCTGATCTGCTTTGGCGTCTATCGAAAAAAAAAAAAGTGTCGCGGTGCCACGCTCCTCTGCGGTGGTGACACATTTTCACAGTACCTCATGAATTACGTATGGCTGCGGATTCCCGGTGTTGTAGGGGGGTGGAGGCGGGTCATGATGCACCATAAACGCTCAGATGTTCAAATCAGGAGATGCGGTGACGCTTGGATCCTCACCACCCAGCCCTTCTAATTAGACCTTTTCAGTCATTAAAGTGAATTTCCTGCTTCCCCGCGCACCTGTCAGCTCCCGTTTCCTTTGGGCTCCGCGGGGCGGCTCGGATTCGGGATTCCCGGCGCGTACCCCGCCCCCATGCCACGTTCCCCACAAAGAGAGCGGCGGGCCTGAGGGCATCAGGCGGCTCCGCTGGCTCAATAATTCATGGCTTGTCATTGTGAATCACCGCACACTCCGCCGGCGCAATTACCGAGATCATTTGCTCTGTGAAACCCCTGCTAAACGCCGCCCCCGCCGTTTGTCACAACAATAATTAAGCGTTTCACACTGATATGGCCACCTGTGGTTGACGGGGCCAACCAGACAGCGCGACCACATTGGCGCAGTCAAACAGGAAGTGCCGCTCACCGGGGTGGTGGTGGTAGTGGGAGCTTTGGTCGCCAATTGAAATGTTACACAGTCCTGGGTGGTTTGTCTGGCGGGTCGATTACCTTTTCCGGTAAATTTAACGTCCATGTTTCTTGGCGTCCAACTTTCACGATCTTTTGCGTGACATGAAGTTTTCCGATGCATGAGGCGCTAGTTTTTATTTTAGCGATGAAAAGGGGATTCCCTTCAGTCTGTGACAGTTGTGAGAAGTCCATTTTGGAGTTAGATGTTGACTTGAACATTCATTCATTCATTACTTCTTAGCTTGCATTCAAAGCTGCAGGAGTGCTGGGGTTGCCATGCAACCATTCACCTTCTCACTCACAAGTACTACAGAAGCATATAACTATTGACCCCACCCTCTAATCCACACGTCCAACAGAAGCATACAACTCTTAACCCCACCTTCTCACTCACACTTCCTACAGAAGCATACAACTATTCACCGCACCCTCTTGCTCACGTCCTACAGAAGCATACAAGTATTCACCCCACCTTCTCATTCGCACGTCCTACAGAAGCACACAACTATTGACCCCACCCTCTCGTTCAGACGTCTTGACAGTGTACCTCCTGAACGTCCTTCCTAAGAGGAACCCAGCGAACCTGGAGGAACCCCACGCAGAACATGGAGACACCACACAGAAAGGCCCCCTGTGGGAATATGACCGTGGACCTTTCTCGCTGTGAGGCGGAAGCGCTATCTGCTGAGCCATTTTCTGCCCCTGGATTGACAACAAACTGCAAATCTGCCGGATGTAACTAACAGCACTTAGCTACATGCCAAGGGACTACAACTGCTAAGTCGCACTTGTAGTACCTTGGCTGGTCATGTTTATAAATATACTGTATATATCATACACACTATAGGTATCTATGCATTATGTACTGGGTTTCTGTAGATCATTTTAAAGAGTGTCTTAACAGGCAGGACACAACAAGACGAAGAGAGAGGCAGATACAAGCACATGGGTTGTCCATGAGCCCAGAGATG
The DNA here is from genome assembly GCA_901007705.1 of Fistularia tabacaria. Lineage (NCBI taxonomy): Eukaryota > Metazoa > Chordata > Actinopteri > Syngnathiformes > Fistulariidae > Fistularia > Fistularia tabacaria. Next base: position 12,087 of record CAAKHD010003561.1, read on the forward strand.
AGCCCCAGCTGTGAGCACTGCAGATGAAGGATGAAGAATGAAGAGTCCTCTGACGGCAGAGGAGGTTTCTGGATCTGGATTCCAGCGTAGTGGCAGTGGTTCGCGAGAAGGTCTCTGTGCTCTCCTTTTGTCTGCGTGGGGTTCCTCAGGGTTCCTCCGGCTTCCTCGCATAGTCCAAACACATGCAGGAGCTTCATTGGAGACCCTGAATTGTCCAGACCTGTGAAGAAGAGGGTGACTGGTTGGACTTCTCTCTATGAAACAAGCTAGTTCCCTTTGTTTGGATTAATAAGGGATTATTTTATCCCTCAATGTGTTTTGTTATGCATCTTTCCGATCCCTGAGTCTGTTTCTGTCCGATTCCAGCAAAGGATTATTTTCACTTGTTTTGCGTAGCAAAGAATTTCCGGGTCTCCGCTGGACCTCCACTCACCTCCACCCCTCCGCCCACCCCAGTCCATGTATGACGAGTGTTTCTGCTCTCCGCCTGCAGCCCTCCAATCAGTCCTCCTCGCGCACCGTAATCTGGACCTTTCAATCACCATCTTGTTGTCTCGCCGCGCTCGCCGTGGTTCAATTAACCCGCGCGGCCCGCCGGTGCCGTTGCGCCTCCAAGGGTTGCACCCGAGCGATGATGGGGAGAAAAAAAAAACAAAAAAAACAAAAAACAAAACAACGGAAAATGGAGGTCTCGCTCCTTTGACAATTGAACTCGCGGGGCGGCTGGTTAGTGGCGAGGATTTTAATGAGGAGGCAACACAAGGTTTACAGACGCGGGCGGACGGACGCTGACATCTGAAAGCCGCTGGCGCATAACGAACAAACAGAAACCACAGGCGCGCTCAGATGGAGATGTCAGAGTCTGCACCTCCAGCGGGGGGCTAGCATCGTTACTGGTGTAACATTAGCCACATCAGATATAGGGAAGCTATTGGTTCTAGAGGTGGTTCATTACATCACCTGCACATTAATTCATTCATTGTTGGTGCAAGGCGCTAACCAGGCCATTGGGGGTAACTTGAGGGTTCAGCATTTTGCCCAGGGACACTTCGGTATGCAGACAGGAGGGGCGAGATTTGAACCGGCAACCCTCTGAATGTCAATTTCTCAGTTGGTCGTGCAGCTGTCCTTCCTAACAGTAAGAAGGTACTAATACAGTGTTCTCCTCCTATCCTCTCTTGGTGGAGTCACTATGTTCTCCCTGTGCTAGCTTGGGCTGTCACCAGGTTCTCCATGTTCTCCTTCCCGGGTTCTCCGTCTTCTTCCCTCAGCGGTCCATTGGACACTCCACATTTTCCGAAGGTGCCAAAGAGGGTGTGAACAAACACTCATATCCCTGGATCTGCGATTGGCAGGCGGAGAACATGGAGACCCTGGTTTGAGGCCCAAAGCGGGCGATGACCTGTCATGGATGCCTGTGAAGCTACGATCATCTTGGAGCTGCGAATTAGCTCCTGAGCAAGCAAAGTGTGTTTGCGCTCTATGCACTGTGTGTGTGTGTGTGTGTGTGTGTGCGTGCGTGTGTGCGTGTGTGCGTGTGTGCGTGCGCGCGTGCGCTAATTTTCATTTAGCAGTGTTTGTGGAACCCCCTCCGCCCCCATCTCTGCCGCCACCGCCGTAATTAATACAGCACTAACAACTCCTCTTCAGATTCGCCGCCTGAGTGCGGGGCACCCTCCCATGTTGAGAGCCAATAATGGGATTTAAAATGAGCACGAGTGAAGCCTTAAGTTTTAAAACACACACACCTCGACAAACACTCTATTTTAAAAGTTCTCAATGAAGGGATTGGTTCCTCTGCTGAGAGCGACACTGTTGAGGCCCTCCTGCGAAACCATAAAAAGAACTAGGATGTCAACACGGTGCATCGGTGCTCCAATGTCGTCGTAGTGGCGGGGAATGCTAACGCTAGCCATCTGGGAAGAGCAGCGTGGGGGTTATTTAAAAAAGGGTACTGACCCAAGTGAAGAAGTGCAAGTATCTCAGAGGATTGCTTACATGTGAGGGTAGAGCGGAGCAAATAGTGGACGGGAGTGGCCTGTGGTGTAAGCGCTCTCCACTTCTACTCACCCTTTCATCAGCCCTTGGTCCCACAGTCCTGGATCGCATTGATCCATTCGCACACATTGATGGCGGCACACATGCCGTAAAAGGCACCAGCCTGGCCAAACCGTCAACCATTCAATCGTGGGGGTGCAAGTTCTACCGAGTCGTGGCAGGGGGTGCTGCACCAGACCAGTCCACATCCTCACTCTCAGCAGTGGTCGTAACCTCTGGTTCACGTGACCCCAGAGAAGGAGAAGATGAGGAGGACCTACCTCTGGGGGTGGAGCTTAAAGTCCACCCGCTACTCCTTCATGGGACCAGTCAGTTGAAATTATTTGGACATCTGGTCAGGACGTATCCTCCACCTTCCACTGGAGGTGTTCCAAGCACCTCCACCGGGGAGCGCCCCAAGATTTTTGACATCTGAAAGGGAATTCACCTGCTACCAGGAAGTAGCGCATCGGCTGGTCACCCCTCCACCTGTGGGTTCCAGGGTAATAAATCCCCCCCCGCCCATCTTGATGCAGACCCATGACGGTTGGAGATGCGAGATGGCAAGCACCACACCGCCGTTCTAATCAATATTCCGATGCGAGCCGTCGGAGGGGAATGTGAATGTACTGTTACGAGTGTGTGTGTGTGTGTGTGTGTGTGTGTGTGTGTGTGTGTGTCATCATCATCGCATATCAGATATGCATTGATATTGGATTATTCCTGTGAGCAGAGTAGCAGCACTTGTAGCCCTCGACTCATCGCAAGAAGGTTCCAGTGGATGAGTCGGCTCACTCACGGTTATCTCCACGCTCTCTTGCCGAGGTTCTTTTCGTGTTCCACAGGCGCGCATGAGAGGATTCTCCTGGTTCTCCCCAAGTTCTTCTCCATCGTCCTCCTTCAGTGCAAAGACAGTTGCTAAAGCTGTAAGCTCTAACCTAGCAGTCAGAAGGTTGAAGGTCCTAATCCGATGTCCACCTGGGTTCTCCTGCCTGGGTTCCCTCCAGGTCTTCCTCCCACAGTCCAGAAAGTCCCTTAATATAGCTGAAATGCTAAGCTAATACAAACCCCTTTAGCTAACAAGCGGTTCACCCGGGGAGGTTTGTTGCTGACATTTAGCACCTCCTGTCCGGGCGGCGGCGGCGGCGCTCAGGGGTGAAGAAGCAGGTAAATACAATTAACCAGAACAAACGCTCCTGACCTTCTCACTTCCACGACGTGACGGGAGACACCTTCGGGTCTCCAGTTGATGAGGAACATCTCGAGGACTCCATCACAGGCGGACGGGTCATTCACAGAAAAACAAAGAGAACCTGGAGGTTCTCCAGCCAGGGTTCTCCTACGTTCTCCTACCACAAATGCTGAAGACAGTATGTAGAGATCAGAAGGTTCCAGGTTCTGATTCAGTGTCCTACTAGATTCTCGCTGTGTGGGGTCTTCATGTTCTCCTGGTTTGGTTCTCTTCAGATTCTCTGTCTTCCTAGTTATAATGCAAGGACAGTGTGTAGAACTCTAACCTGACAGGAGGAAGTCCCCAGGTTGTTCTCCAGGTTTTCCACCTGCTTGGGTTCTCCATGTTCTCCCGCCTTGGTTCTCCAGGTTCCTCCCGCAGTCCATGAACAACCAGCATTTTCATGGAAGAAAGGTATGAATGAGAAGGTGTCTCCATACGCTGACCCTGTGATTTCCAGCTGACCCTGTGATTGGCAGGTGACCCTGTGATTTCCAGCTGACCCTGTGATTGGCAGCTGATCCTGTGATTGACAACTGACTCTGTGATTGACAGCTGACCCACCCTCACCCAGCTCAAGCTCGTGTCGCCTCGCTGTAAAACAAGCAGTTAGTGGCGTTATCTTCTCCTTCATCTTCTCCTTCTCCTTTGGGCTGCTCCCTTCAGGGATCAGGCCGCGGCCAATCGGCCGCCTCCATCTCACCTCTCGGCCAATCAGGTTCCTCCATCTCGCCCCCACCAAAACAGAATAACGCACACCATTGTAAACGGTAGAGCTTTCACGGCTCACCGGCGCCTCTTCATTAAGCAGACCAGATTTCCTTTTCCTCTTCCTTCCTGCTCTTCCTCGCCTCCTCGAACTGGATAAGCCGCGGCTGTGCACGTTGGATTTAGCCTCGTGCACAGACGGCCAACGTCGACGCACAGCTGCAATTAGGACGATGGCGTGCGCGCCATATGCTGCTCTACAGTCCCCCTGCCCATTACTCTGCAGGGCCTTTCCGGTGTGTGTGTGTGTGTGTGTGTGTGTGTGTGTGTGTGTGTGTGTGTGTGTGTGTGTGTGGGGCGGCCCTCCGGGCAAACGACAGAAAACGAAGTGAGCAGGAAGAAACACTCCGCCGCGGGTGCCGTGAACACACATTGGACTCTGTGGGGAGTCGC
>CAAKHD010003562.1:6457-16979 GCA_901007705.1 Fistularia tabacaria
AATCTTTTTTTTTGTTTTTCTTTTTTCCTTTTTCAAAATTTGGGGGTTTTTTTCAACATTCCCCCTTTTGGGGGGAAAAAAAAAAAAAAAAAAAAAAAAAAAAAAAAAAAAAAAAAAGGAGGAGAAAAAAAAAAAAAAGAAAAAGAGAGGAGTTGACGTGGTTGCCTGTGACATGGCGTTTATCTCCGCGGGCTGGTCGGGAGCGAGAGAGAAGACAGCGATGCCCCACTTGCCTTGTGAGGAGTTGAACCGGGAGGTCGGTTTGAGATCAGGTCCGGCTGCTTCCCGTCTGCCGAGGCTCGGGTGACGAGCGGGAGAGCGGCGGACGCGGACAGGACGCAAACGTCCAGCAGAAAAACAGAAATAGTCACGGGATCAAAGTTGAACGGCAGAGGGTTTGGTTTTTTTTTAGCTTTTTTTTTTCCTTCAACCGGCCGGGCCCGTCCTTGAACAGCCCTGAATTCTGAAACTTTCAGCTGTGAGTTTTCAGGTCACGTCTTTGATTAAAAAACAAAAACGCCAGTGGAGCGAATTCGTAAAATAATACCTGCGCCTTTGTGAGCAAATATGATCACCTTTGAGAGGACAGAAAAACATAAATCTGCCTTTTACTTCCTGTTTCAACCAAGGTCTCATTGGTGATTTCTTAGGAGTTTCTGATGATAATCCGGTCGTGTTCAGGGATCTTCGCGCTGGAGGTGAGACATCGTAGTCCTCTGTCGCAACGGCGGCCATCGCGCCTCGTCTGTGGCCCGCTAATTGCGTCTGGTCCGACCGAGCCGAGGTTCTGGCCCCGAGGTCTGTCTGGGGCACGTGGAGGTGTCTGTGAGGAACGTCAGGACTCGCCGGCTGAGGGCTGAGCCTCCTCCGACTTTAGCTTTCGGCGGTTTGCTGCTCCTCAGCGGTTTGTCTGGGAGTCGTTTGGCTTTTAGGTGACTGTAAAATATAATGGCTTTTTTTTTTTTTTTTTCATTTCGCATTTTTCGTTCGGGGGAATCTCATCTCCGAGAGCTGGAGGCTTTTCAGGGACTTTACTTACTTCAATCCTTCAATTCCGGGCCTATCCAAACCAAGGAGGTTAGATGAATCGACCGCAACGCATTTTAAAGGCAATTCAGTATTTTACAGGAGAAAAAAAGAATAGTTTGATGAATGAATCTTCATATATGAGCTTCAACTTCAAGATCATTTTTAGTTCCCCATCAGTCTGAGGCACAGACCAACACACGAGTGCAGGAAACACATCTGCGTCTCCTCAACACGACCCGCTTTGCTTCCCTTCCACAACGTCTGGATTTGTTTTGACGTCTAATTCTAATTATCTGTATCGATCTGCAGCTCCTCCTGTAAGCCCTGATCTTCTACCATGGAGATGAGAGTGCTCTCCGGTTCACGGCGATCCATCTCGCCAGTGGTTTGGTCAATTTGTCCGACACAGACTTCGACGTTTTGTTTTTGAATTGGAACCCCGATCTGGGGTTGAATTTTGCCTGGCAACAATCTGCCATGTCGAGTTAGCCATGTTGTTATCTTCTGCAGCGAAGGTAACATTAGTGCCCTGTGCGCTTGTACAAAGCTAACATTAGTGACCTGCGTGATAGTATACAGTTAACATTACTGACCTGTGCACGAGTAAAAAGCTAACATGACCGACCGGCGCGCTAGTGCGAAGCTAACGTAGCCAGCCTGCACGCTCGTACAAAACTACCATAATCAACTTATCTGCGAATACAAAGCTAACATTACTGTATCAACCTGTACAAAGCTAATGTTACAGACCTGCGTGCCTGTACAAAGCTAACATCGACAACCTTTGCGCTCATACAAGCTAATGTTACTGACCTGCTACCAGTACAAAGCTAACACTAGTGACCTGCGTGGTTGTATGTAGTTAACATTACTGACCTGTGCACGAGTAAAAAGCTAACATAACCGACCCACGCGCGAGTATGAAGCGAACATAACCAGCATGCACGCTCATACAAAACTACCACTCTCAACTTTCATGCTAGTACAATGCTAACATTACTGTATCAACCTGTACAAAGCTAATATTACAGACTTGCGTGCCTATGCAAAGCTAACATTACCAACCTTCGGGCTCATAAAGAGTTAATGTTACCGACCTGCTACGAGTACAAAGGTAACATTTCCGACTTACAAGCTCTTACAAAGCTAACATTACGACTTGCATGCTCTTACAAAGCTAAAATTACCGGCCCGCGTGGTAGCAGAAAGGTAACATTACTGACTTGCATGATAGTACAAAAGCCAACATTAGCAGCCTGCGTGCTACCTCCAACATGCTTTGCATCGAGGTGTGCCTGTGATACGCAAGATTAGCATTTTTGTTTATTCTTCTATCTTGGAGTTTCTTGTGTTTCATCTGCCTTGTCCATCACGCTATCACACTGTGCGTCTGCGTAAGCCGTCCCCCTGCAACTCGTGCACTGAGAAACATTCCGCAGCGTAAGTAAAATGTGCGTATGTTTTTTTTCTGTAATAGATTCATTTATTGAAATGATTGCGTCCCAGATAATAATCCAATTCGGGATTCATGCTGAATATTGATTTTTTGTTTCGTTTTTCTTTAAAATATTGCCCCAGAGTTCACCGAAATGATTGATCCAATTATCAGTCCCCCAAACTGCCAGCTCCTGCTGGATTTCATTTGCGGCTGTTCCATTTATTTCCCAGAATTGGGTGGACCCCTCAATCTGTCACAGCTGCACCCTGCTCTGCTGGTCTCTCTTCCATTTAGTTTTTTTTTTTTTCTTTTTCCATTTTGTTTTGATTTTTCAGAAGGTTTTCAGATTCGATTGTTAAAAAAAACGGTTGATGAAAGAATGTGTGACCGGTCGATAACGAGAGCGTGGTTCTCTGATCTTCGCCCACGCGGAGTTCAAAAGGTGTCTCAGAGCTGAATCCTTTCTAATAACTGAGAATTTAAAAACAAAAAAAAAAAAGTTTTTTAAATGTACATGACGTCTCAGTTCGCTGCTTTCTGGATCTGATTGAGAACACATGAGTTTGTTCAATCTGCGCCGCAAAACATGACATTTCATCCCTCGTTCAATATAAATACCATGAATCATTTCACCAGACTGAGGTCTGAATTACATTTCTGCGAATACTCGGCGCTGCCGGAGAATCTCCTCAAAGAGTGATAAATGTGGGGATGCTGCTTTCCGAAAACACGCTGACATTTTCCCCCCGAAATGAAAGGAGAGGCTTCTGTTGCCGGGAGAAGGGGTTTGCGGAATTCCTCGCTATCGGAGCGTTCCCCGAGCTCTTTTGAAGACACGACTGACATTATGCATTTAATGGGGGTTGCATTCCCTCTCTGAGGTGTCCTTTCATTATTTGGCTAATCTAATACGGAGCAAATTACACTAAGATGCCTCACATGGTTGTAATTTCGCTCGGGGCCGGGGAGTCAGCGGAGACAGAAAGGGCGCCGGGTTCACATGTGTGTACAAACAGTTTTCATCCGGGGATTTATTTATTACGCTCGCGCTGCCGGCTTCTCATGCAAAGTGAGATTAGCCGTTTTACAGTCCCTGTACGATCCCGAGGGCGTGATGGACGCCCTCGTGTAGTTGTAACAACTACCTTGCACGCTGTTCGTGATGAATCGCCATCCTCTGTCTCCATATTCATTCATCGCTCATGAATGTGTAATTCTGAATGACCAGGTCATGACGGTGTTCTCACCGATACTGTCGATACTCATCCTTGTTCACTGTGATGCTTTCTTCAATTCATCATTTTGACACATTTTGTACGTGCAGTCGATGAACCTCGGCGGCGTGGAAGCGTCGATGAAACCAAAGCGGTTTCGAGGTGGATCCGCAGGGACAGGAGATCCACTCCAAACAATGTTAACTCAGCAGAGCCTGACTCGGAGTTCAGGAGTTAAAAAAACACTAAAACATGTCATCAAGTTAGTTTTGTCACATCTTGGAACAACAGTTTGGGGATATATTTTGATAAATTACAGATACCAAATGAAATAAAAATGTACCTTTTCGTTGTTTTTGGAGGTAAAAATGACATATGTTTGTCCCATATCAATAGATCTACTAAACGTACCTAAAGTGTAAAGGAACTTGTGCTCAAGGTTCCCGTTAGTGTGTCATTGATCTCACTTACCATGTATTTATACTCACGTCTGAAATTTTATGGATCAACGTTTAAGTGTTAATATAGCAGAGCTCATTTTAACACAATAGCATTCGCACAACCTCGAGACAACATTGGTGTCCAGCCTGGATTTGAGAAGGAATGCTTTTAAAACTCGGTAAGACACAGTTGCCCCGTTGGTTATGGAGGCCATACCGGCTCGCTTTCTACGCTAAAGTCTTGCCAGAAAAGCCTTTGAGTTTGAATGTATCAGATCCCGGATCTCTGCGAATGGACCGACATCTAGAGCCGAAACATCTGTTAGCCGTCAGGGCAGCAGGTGATCAGCCTCTCCCATCTTATCTGGTCTCCTCAGGATGCTATCAGGCTTTCTGGAATCCGTGCCGGAGCTTGGCCTCCACCACGCACAAAGCCTTTTTTTTTATCTCTTCAAAACAGTTTTACATAAACTCAGATTAACACACTTTGTCAGTCTGTTTCGGGAGGTTGGGCAGCCGAGAGAATTTAATATCGTTTTTTTTTTTCTTTTTCCTTACTTTCATCAAATCACTTTAAAAGACCAAACCGAGGCCCATAATTATATTTGGTTCTTATAAAAATAGTCAAATATTTACCGTGAACTGCTTGCGGAAAAGTAGCTGTTTCAGAATCAGCACTAACAGTAAAGTGTTTGATTGACGGTCAGCCGGGAGGATTCATTGCTTTTTTTTTTTCTTTTTTTTTTTGAACAAAATCCCCGAATTCTGAGAGCGACTGAAACAGCCACCCCATCAATTTTCAGCCGTCTCAGCAAACCAGCTCGTTTGCTGTACCTCCGCCTGACAGATGCTGGATAGCAGACATAGCTGTCTCCTGCCGGCTCAGCGGCTTCGACCTCAGCAGTTGACAAAGATAAGGCCTGACACCAGCAGAGACAGCCTTGAATAGCACTGTTGGTCTTTATTTCTGCTGCCTTTGACTCCGAAATAAGGCCGAGTTGATGTGCTACAGCGATATTCACCCGGAGGTTTGTGTAAAAGAAAAAAAAAAACCTCCTGAGGAAAATGTACTGCAAAATGAGAGTGTTAAATTCGTACAGCCCAGCCTTATTTACAAGTAGTTCATCATTTTCTGCGCCCACCACGTCGCCCCAACGCCCTTCTGACCCCCGAGCTCGTCCTCGGAGGAGGAAGATTCGGCCTCCTGGTGCCTGTCTGTAGCTGTGACCTCTGTCCCCCCCCCCCCGGGGGCCCCGGCGCCTCGGGCGGGCTTTCGTTACTTGAAAGAACAACGGAGACCGTTCGCTCCCCTCTGGCTCGAACTCAGCCGAATCGTTGATTCAAGACGGAGGCTTTTGACCTTGTGGCGAGGAGTCATCCAACCGCTAACCATCAGCCTCCGCCCACTCAGCCCCTGCAGTCGCGCTCTGTATTTAGTGAGGGATAATCTGGCTGCGAGGAAGGAAGGCGCTGAAATGTCGTGAGTGGTGGATTCTGGGAATCAGGGGTGGAACTTTATAGAGGTGACGAGAAGGGAAGGAGAAAGACAAAGGGAGAGGGAGCATTGAGGACACCGGGAATTCACATGCAGCAGCGTGAAACCATTAGAGTGTTTGTTCTCCTCTCAGCTGGGTCACTGACTTCACAAGAAAGGGTGTCCTGCGCTGAATTTGTAGCGCATTTTTTTCTGTGCATGCCAACGAGGGCCTGCCAGGGGGCAAATTCTACTCGCAGATGTCGCTCGCACTCGCGGGGTCCGACCCCACTGGCCTCTGTCGAAGCGAGAGTACACGCACCTGCACGTAAGGTGACGCGAGCCCGTGCGCAAGCATGCTAGCATTCTCCGCGCAACAGTGAAGGACTCGGAAAGCTGCGACAGCTGCCGTCAGTGAGCCACTGCAGAGGAGCGCAGACGGCCCATTCACAGGCAGACCGCCCGCCAACCGGACGACAAACCCGTTGGTTTGGGCGTTTCACGTCGTCCATTAGTTTCAAACTAAACTACCGTTTTGCATGCGGTGGCCCATCCTTTCGTTGTCCCAGAGCTCCAAAATCACAAATGTGTTTTTTTTCTTTTGGTTTCTCTTCCCTAAATTAATCATTTTAGACCCGAAAACGGCGCCGAAAACCTCCGACGGATCAAACGTCCACTTGATGAAAATGATTTCGGGCTTTTAACCCAGCTGTATATTTCATATTCTTCTCACAATGACTGCAGAGTTTACCACGTCGGCTCGCAGAAATCCGCGGAAAAAGTCGAGCCACATGGCACAGCCGGAAATAGCGCTGGTTCATCTGAGATCTCATGGCCTTTTTGATCAGACTCACGGAGACGACGCACGTTCATGGAAACATTCTGAACCCTGTCTTGTCTGCGGTCCAGATGCAGGAGCTGGAGCAGAGGGTGACCGAGGCAGATCAGCGGGCTGAGAGTGCTGAGAAGCAGGTACTGATGCCGGCCCTGTCTGTTTGATCAGTTGGATAAGTACATATGTTAATATATATGTTATATTACAACATATTTACATCATTGTTTTTGCTTTTTTTGATTGCAGAATTTTGTTTTTTTATTGTGATTGACATGAAATCAAGTTTTCCAAAGCCAGGTTTTCTTAAGAAGCAACGCTTTCGCCTCGGCTTTGTTCGTTGCCCGTCAACGATGAACAAACCCCCAGGGCGAATCTGGAGTCGCGCTCACCCCCGATCACACCTTTCAGATCCACGTCATGGAAGAAAAGCTGAAGTCTGCGAACGTGCAGACCAGCGAGGCGGACAGCTCTTTGTACAGAAAGTACCAGGACCTGAGCGGCCAGGTTCAGGAGAAAGACGCCACCATCAAGAGATTAGAAGTCCAGCTGGAAAAGCAGGTACGGACGCGGCTGTCGCACCGGCGGCAGAACATGTTCAGAATGCCTGGGGTTGAAATCGTCTCTTCTCTGACAACAGATCTCAGTCAGAGCCCAGGAGGCAAAAATCATCGAGGAGAAGGCGGCCAAGATTAAAGACTGGGTGACGGTGAAGCTCCGAGAGGTGAGCTCAGACGTGTGCGGATGCGGTCGGACTGAGGTGACAGCCTCTGGGGAAACAACATGAACGAGGCCAACAAAGGGCTTGGGCGTATTGACGCAGAGCACTTTGTGTTTTTATTTATATCTCTTTCTCGTTCTATCCACAAACAGGCAGGACTCTATTGGAAAAATGATAAATGTCTTAAGTATAGACCTTATTATGATATTAGCAAAGCATGGATTTGAGTTGCCTTTTTTTGTTTGTTTTTTCAAATTTTGTTTTCATGGTGGACATGTCTTGTTGCAGATGGAGCAGGAGAACCAGCAGCTGAAGATGGCTAACTTGAAGCAGACAGAGCAGATACTGCTGCTGCAGGACAAACTTCAAGGTGCGGGTCTTTGGGAAACTTCTTCGAAAGTCTTCGAGTTTGCTGTTTTGTCAAGTTCAATATCTCAAGGTCGTATCCTGTATAATTAACGGAAAGGCGATAGTGAGATAGCAATCGTTCATACTGGAGCTACTAGCAAGTAGCTAAGCTAAGTATATCAAGCAAGGCCCACTTAGTAAGAGTAGTAGCAATGAATTTGAGAAGAAACCCGATTAGAAGTTTATTTGTCCTCCAGAGGGAGAACTGGACTCCAAGGCCAATTTCACAAAGTGGCCAAAACCTTGTAATAACAGTGTAACGTGATGCACATGGTGAACGACCATCGCTGCCTTTTTTTTCAAAAACTTCTATTTTAGACATATCGCCTTTTTTTTTTTTTTTGAAATGACACAACTAGGATCAGTCGTTGATTCTTTTCTGTCTCTGTCGTCTCCACTCAGACAGAGGCTCAGTGACAGTGGTTGTTTCCTTTCCTAGTGCTCTTAGAGAAACCTGTGTCTTCTGGTTCCCCGGCCACCTCCGCTGTGATGGATACCCACCTGGTGCCCGGCGGCCCGCTCTGCCCGCCCAGCTGCCCCGGCACGCCGCCCACCCAGGACGACGGCTGGAGACACGCCGGTCCCCGCGGACCCGCATCGGCCAAGACCTCGCCGACAGGTGTGCTAGTTTAGCTCGCGGCCGACGGACGACGGGAAGTTTCCAAAACCGACGGGAGCGCGTCGTCTGATGTGTCAGCCACCTGTATTCCTCTGCGGTGGCTCACGGCGGGCGGCTGCTGTAGCTTTCCGAGCCCTGAACCGTTGTGGTGACGAGTGCGTTCTGTCCTGAAGTGCGATATCATCGTGTGTTTTCCCTCAGGCGTGAAAAGGACAACGGGGCAGGCTTGCAGAGGGATGTGCCTCGGCAGGGAGGGTCCCGGCAGTCCCGTGTCCGTCAGTGGGCCTGAGCTTCTGGGGGGCTCCGAGGGTCCGGCAGACAGGGACAACACCTCGGATGAGCTGAACAGCAAGTTCCGCTCGCAGTGCCTCCACTCGTCTTCGTCCTCTTCGTCTTCGTCCTCGGCGTACGAGATGGCCCACGGACCGAACTCCCCGGAGTCTACCCTCAGAGTCACCCCCAAAAGCCCGCTCCTGTCTCGCTCCCCCTCCACCAACAACCCCTTTCCGAACCCCCCTCAGTCGGGCGCCAGCATGACGCTCCCCAAGGTACGGACGCCGCTCACCCCCAGGGACAGCATCCAGCTGGTCAAGAAGCACTACAGCCAGCCGCAGCCGAGCCTGGACCAACTCCACCACCTCAACGTAAACATAGACATCATGACGCCCTCGTCCACCTCCTCCACCCTCAAGAGCGCCGGCACCGCCACCACCTCGCCCTTCTCCCAGGTTGTGGAGGAGACAGACATTGACGACGGTCTTTCCGACAGCATGGATGGGGTGGTGGAAGGGCCGGAGGGGTCTGAGGACTCTTCCCGGGACGGAGTCTCTTTTGTGGGGCTGGCAGAAGAACTGGAGCGGCTGGATCCCGAAGTTCTGAAACCACCGACGCCCCCCTTGCACCGCTTCCCTTCCTGGGTATGACATTTTTCACTCATTCTCAAAACTCGATTAAAACCCAAAAACGGGAATTTATCATCGCAGCCCAGAAGGTCAGGAGCGTCGAGGAACCCGCTGAGATCACATTTACCCGGGGGAGAACTCCAACCTAAAATATTTGCTCTTTGTTAGCATAAACGTGAACGCGAGAAGAAACTCTTCAGAAATTTTTCCACATGCTTTCATTTCATGGTTTGCATGATTTCACACAGATTTTCCATAGAAGTCTACAAATTGCCATTGATGCTGTATGAGCTGCTACTACAGAGGTGCAGTGTTTTGTATGAGCTCACAGCGAGCGCTCCGTGACCAGCCTCCCTTTTTTTTTTTTTTTTTTTAATTCTCTGCAGGAGAGTCGGATTTATGCCGTCGCCAAGTCAGGAATGAGAGTTTCAGAGGCCACTCTGGGGGCCAGGGGCCCTGGACGCGGTGAGTTACTACAATGAATAACCACCATTAATGCCACCTGCTCACATCTAGTTTTTAGAGTTTGAAGAGATTTTACAAAGACTGTGAATCTTCCAGGGTCACTAATTACACGACTACAACTAGATTCTTTCAGGAATTTTCTCCCACCGTGCAATGTTTTCACCGGGTATTTGCAAAGCCTCTGCTATTTCAGTCCATCGCTTTTCCTTCTCCACTCGGTCATGAATTGTTGGAGCATTGACATTGTACGAGCCGGCTTGTTCTTTCCACATCTCCAGCATCCGACGGTCCGTCATGATCCGACGGCGTTCCCTTTCATCCACACCGCCAACAAATACCGTCGCCTCCGCCGATAACGCTCTGGTGTTGTCTCTTGTTGAAGCTCCTCTATTGGTTGGAGATTGTGCTACCTCACGGTAAAGACTGGAAGACTTGCGATTACATCAAACACGTTTGATTTGTTTGTCGTGAGACTGGGAAAAGACTGATCTAAGATCACAACCTCACAATCAGCGACTGAGATGACGGGAGCGTTCTGTGACTCCATTGAGACTCCAGTAAAGCTAGGATTTTTTTTCCAGCTTTCAGTTTGAAGTCTGCAGCTGTGAAAATCATTAGGCCAAAGCCCAGCATTAGTCATTTGAATGTGATGATAGCGGAAGGGTGTTTTTTTTCTTTTTTCTTTTTTTTTTTTTCGCTCGTCTTGAGTGCGCGGGGCTCGGTGGGTGGGTGGGTGGGTGGGTTGAGGAACCTGTAATGTGAAATGACTTGTCAGTCAACTCCGACCTGTCATTGTGCTGTTTGATGTCACTTCCTCCAGGCCCCAGGCGCCGCACACCTGTGCAGGTGTCGACTCAATTTACCTCCGCAGTTAACCAACAACCATTGCTGGCCCCCCTGGAAAAAAAAAAAAAAAAAAAAAGGGGGGAAGGGTGGGCCGGCCGCCCGCGCTTTCCTCCCCCCCCCCCCACCCCCCCGCC
>CAAKHD010003562.1:16999-40882 GCA_901007705.1 Fistularia tabacaria
AGTCAACTCCGATTGTCATTGTGTTGTTTGATGTCACTTCCTCCAGGCCCCAGGCGCCGCACACCTGTGAAGGTGTCGACTTAATTTACCTCCGCAGTTAACCAACAACCATTGCTGGCCCCCCTGGAAAAAAAAAAAAAAAAAAAAAGGGGGGAAGGTTTGGCTGAACAGTTGCTTTTTAATCATCCGCGATGAAAGGATGCGGTCGGGGTGTAATTACTGTGTCTCGACATCATCCAGCCCGCCGGGTTTGACGGCGCGCTCAACTTTGACCCTCGCTCGCAGCGCCGTCGAAGCAAAGACGTCCACCTCTGACGTCAATCCCGGGCCGGCGTCGATCCACCAGCTGTGTTTAATGACCCAGCAGCAACCATAACCTCGGCACATTTATCAAGTGCTTTTTTTTTGTTTGTGTGTGTGTGTGTTGCCAGGTTGCATTTACAGCCCCTCCTTGGGTCAGTTCCGTCATTTACTTTACAAAGGTTAGCTTAGACAACAGTCGGGCCGAAATCGTAAATAAAGCACGAAACTGCTCGGTGGAGGGATCTCTTTTTTTTTTTTATCACATTAATAAAGCTAAAGACAGCTTTGTTATTGGTTCTCGCTAAAAAGTCTTCTTGAGGAAAGCGTTCGTGACTATTCCCACGAATCCATTTCTACAGGTGGACCGTGTAAACTAGCGTGGCTCCTGTGTGAATAGGAGTGCTTTCAAAAGAAAAAAAGTGCTTTCAGTTGAAAATGGCTCATTTGTGGTTTTCAGCGTCCAGCCTGCCCCAGTATCCGGTGGCGGGTCCTTTCAGTCAGCTGATCTATAAGAATGTCAACGTGCCAGTCTATACCACACTGAAAGGGGTGAGTTACATATCCGCCCTCAGCAACGATTACGCGAGAGGATTCTATTTATTTCTATTTTATTTTTGCTGGTTAGAAAGCCACTCAGATCAGCACGGTGCCTCTGCCGGACGACGACTCCGGGTCCGAGGACGACAGCGGCTCCCTGGCCAGTTTACGAACGTCCGTCTTGACTCCGGACAGGAAGGGCAGTGTTCCCGGCAGCCCGCGGGCTGTCAAGAGGGGTGAGGATTACAGATTACAGATTACAGATTACAGATTACTCCAGAGCAGGAAGAAAAATCCTCATGACTAAACTAACCATAGCTTTTGAAAACTTTTAGTAGCCGATTGAGACATTTCAGTTTTTCACATTTTGTTAAGATAGACGATTAATTACAAGGCCGGGTAACCTGTCTGGAAAAGCCTGTCGCCATAGGAACCAAGCCGACCCTAATGTTAGAACACTGTAGGTATGAATCCTGTGTGTTAATGACCTCCACAGTTTGAATGCATCATTTCCTGCTTAAATCTTTTGTGTATTTTAATTTTTTTTTTTTTTTATCTATCCTGCCGCCTCTCAGGTGTGTCCATGTCCTCCATCAGCTCAGAGAGCGATTACGCCATCCCCCCCGACGCCTACTCTCTGGACAGCGACTACTCCGAACCGGAGCACAAAGTCCAGCGGACCTCCTCTTACTCCTGCGAGAGCACCGGGCCCGTGAGTCACCCCCACCCTCCCCCCCTCTTCCGATCGCAGTCGCGACCCCGGTGACCTTCCATCCGTCATTCTGGCCGACGATGTCCAGTAATCACGGGAAGACGTGGGTTCGAAAGATAAAAAAAAAAAAAGACGATGCATGAGCAGGCTGACGCGGCTCGAGTCCCGGCGAAAAGCTTTTAGCCGCTGGCAGACCACGCAGAACATCCGAGCGGTGACTCATCCGTTTGGGGAACTAATCCGCGCTATCATCCATTACATCTAAAAAAGGAAGGCGCGGTGAATCCAGCCAAGAGAGCGGTGAACCCCGTGGGGACGCTGGAAGAGAGTGCTTTGAGTCGTGTACTGATGTTTCGATTCCTCTCGAAGCCGAGCGCTGTGTTTTTGAAAACCTCCGGCAGATGGCTTCTTTTTTTTATCCCTCTTTTTGAGGATGCAGCAGTATTTTCCCAGACATTTCTGTCCCTCTTTCGCCTGTAAACATTTCAAACGTGTCATGTCGGGGGCGGTCAGCTGTCACCGAGACGCTGATATTTAGTCGAATTTAGGCTGCGACATCACTGCCGTGACATCCAGACCCGATCCTGTCATTTCAACGCCGGCGACAGCTGGCATTGACGTCGGGTTTATTTTTAAGTGGCGGTAAACAAAAACCCAAACCCAGCGTCTCCTTAAATCGTCCGCGTGATAGCATCGACACGGCCTTTGATTATTTTTTTGTTCTGCTCGGTCCTTTTCGGGGGATTCGTTTCTTAAATGGAATGGAATTGGAAGTGACATCTGCAGCGGCCGGTTGTTACATCATCATTGTGTTACTTCACTAAAACTGCCAGATATTTAAAATCTCTATCTACCATTTTTTCCGGACTATAAGCCGCTACTTTTTTCTCACGCTTTGAACGCTGCGGCTTAAACAACGATGCGGCTAATTTATGGATTTTTGGGGGGCTGACGAGCTTCACGCCGTCAAAACATTTCGCCCCCTCACACCAATGGACCGATGAAATCGCGCTTCATTCACACACCCCCATCATGGAAAACACATGAAGAAATGTGTTTGATGCAGCTTTTAAGTTGAAGGCGATCGAACAGGCTGTCAAAGAAGGAAACAAGAGCTGCTGCACCTAAGCTCGGCGTCAATGAATCGATGGTGAGACGATGGAGCGTGAAAAACTGACTCAATGGAAAAGGGCGACAGAAGCTTTCAGAGGTAAAAAAAAAAAAAAAAGTTCTGGAAGACTGGGTGAACGCTCAGAGAGCGTTTCCACCACCGTTCACGTCCGACACCGAAGAAGACGACTCTAGTGGTTTTTAGTGCGTAGGAGGATCAGCTGGAGGAGGACGAAGCAGGGGTGGAAAGTGGAAGGATGGATGGACCTTTCCGTGTGTTTTTTATTATTAATCTTTTTTTAACGTCCGTGGTACCGGCACTATTAGGAAAAAAACATTTCCAGTTCGTATTTGTGGATGTTACCGGTATGTATTTAATTAAAAGTTTAAAAAAAGAATGAAGTGTAACATCTTTCTGTGTAAATAATCTCATGTTACAACATGGACACCTGCAGCTTGAATATGTACAGTTATTTGTTCATATCTAGCCGGTGCGGCTTACATTCAGGTGCGTTCAGTAGTCTGGAAGATACGGTATATTTGATATGTTTCTTCGTTGTCCAGCGGGAATGTAATCTAAGCGTCTCCTAACGGGCTGTGTCTGCAGGACACGCTGGAGAAGTCGGGGTACCTGCTGAAGATGGGCAGCCAGGTGAAAGCTTGGAAACGCCGCTGGTTTATCCTGAGGAACGGCGAGATCCTCTACTACAAATCTCCTGTGAGTGCGTCTCGCTGTCTTGAACGCACCGAGAAAGCACCGTCCTAATACCGTGCCGTACGGGGGGGTGTTCTGCTTCCAGAGCGACGTGATCAGGAAACCTCAAGGTCAAATCGAGCTGAACTCGTCTTGCCGGATTGTGCGCGGCGAAGGATCGCAGACATTTCAGGTGAGTGATGTGGCATGTGGTTAGCGATGCGTCTGAAGGTCCCCGGTTCGATTGCGACTGGGAGGCTTTGCTGTTTGGAGTTTGCATGTGTGTGGATTTCCTCCAACACTCCCACAACATGCCGTAGAGACATTAGGAGACCCTAAATTGGTCTCTGTTTTAGATGAGTGAATGGTTGAATGTCTCTATGAGATGGTGAATTGTAATTTTTTGTATTTTATCAATCGTTGGGGAATTCATTCTCTGTATTGAACCCCTCCTGGATGAACCATGAGCGCCAGGGTAGCAGTTAGGGGTTCAGTGTCTCACTCAACAACACCTCGACACAGACGGCGGCCGGGAATCGAACCAGGAATGTTAAATTGACGCCGGACGACTGCAACCTGTTGCAGCAGCTCAACTGTTACTGCAACGCATGAATTACCCCTTTGGGATCAACAAAGTATTATTCATTCATTCATCCATGTTCGGCTCCGAGGACGATTTGCTCTTCCTCCTAAGCCACGCCAACCCCCGGCGAATTGTTGTATGTCTCTATATGAGGCCCTGTGCTTGACTGGCGGCCAATCAGGAGTGAGCCATGCCTCTCGCCCGGTGACGGCTGGGATGGGCTCCAGCACTCCCGCAACCCTGAATACAGGATTAGCAGTATCGAGAAAGAATGAATGAGTGAATGAGGATGTGACAGGTGAAGTACTTCAAATACGTTGGTACAATCCTAAACATCATACTGTGAAAATACTTCAAGACAAATTAAGAGTGATGCATTCAGGGCCTTTATTAGAAGTATGCAGGTATTATCATCCACGCGTATTCGTCTCAGTATTTTTCTATCAAATAGCCTCTTTCTAGGGATAAAGTTATCGGCCTTTGCTGCATTTTCCTGCTGCGGACGTCGTAGGTCTTCACACGTTGTTGGATGGTGACGTGAGATTATCTAAAGTAGCCTCTGTCCTTGGAGAACTCCTCGGAGGGTCAGCTTTGCGATGATGCGTTTTCCAGCAGTCAGAATTACTCTGAAGCATGCTGTGCAGCGCAACGCAGGAAGTAAACAGACTGAGCTCCCCCCCTTTATCAGCTCATCACAGAGAAGAGGACCTTCTATCTGACTGCGGACTCGCCAAACATCCTCGAGGAGTGGATCCGGGTGTTGCAGAACATACTCAAAGTGCAGGCCAGCAGCCCCATCACCGTGGAGACGGACGCCAAGCCGACCGTACAGGGTTGGCTTACGAAGGTCAGTGGCCTTTGAGTCAGAATTTGTTCCAGGCTTTCTTTGAAATACTGAATATTTGTCATTGAAACGTACCAGCAAAGACTCCAATATATTCACTTCAATACGCAGAGAAACCACAGCGCAAAGAATCTTCTCATTTCTATATATTTCTATAAACTAATTCTCTCACCTGAAACCATGTTATTAGAATGTCAGTACAACGTTACTCAACATTTATTATAGAATATGTAATAAAATGAACAAGACTATTTCTTTTGTGTTGGTGAGGAGTGAGTGAAAAGTATTATTTTAATTGTATATCTGTATTTTGTTCTATTCTGTCTTTGTTTAACATACTCTTTTTATTACGTTTTTGAATCTGGTGGTGGCTCAGTTTATTCGTGCTACGTTATGTGCTTTAAATGTAGCCGAATCACAAATGGAAGCATAAAATGACACATCTCTCTCGCTCTGTGGGAAACTGACAGGATTACTTATGGATTATTTGATGCAGTAGCTGATTTACAAGGCTTTATCTTTCTGTAAGAAAATACCTTTAACATATTTTTTTTATTCTCTTTCTGGAGCTTCTCTCCTGGCGGCTGCAGGCCAGACAGATCCTGCTCCTTGAAAGAGCCTCGCAGACGCACATAACTCACCTCAAGTGTTTTTAGCCGCGGGGGTCGGGGGAGGAGGAGGGTAGTGGGTCGAGCTCTCTGCAGATTCTTAAAAAAAAACAAAAAACAACCCTCTCCTTCACGTTAGGACACGGCTGTGAGACTAGATCAGCTGGAATGCCCCACCCCCACCCCCTCCGACTCTGGGCTCGGCCCCCTTACGCCTCCCCTCAGCTGGAGATGGTGAGGTAATGAGGTGGAGGCCCTCAAACGGGCGTGTGCGTGACGGGTGCGTGACAGATGACTGACAGCCTCGAGCTGAGGGGATGGAGGTAGCGCCCCACCCCCACCCCCACCCCCTCCAACTCTTTCCCCGAACAAGCGGCTCCTCGGTTAAGACTCGATCGGGGGCCGTTTTAGCACGGTTGACCTCGGCCCCACCCTTTGGCGCGTGCGGAGACATTGCCGATGAGGTTTTAGTTTGTTCATGAAGCAAAGACACACAGGGGGATCAGAACCGTGACTGAAAACACATTATTAGCCCCAAATTTTGACTGCGATCAAAAAGAAAACTGATATTGGTTTATGAAAAAACACCCTTTTGCCACGGTCTTGTAACTCTCACGTGCTACAAGTACTTTTTGGATTGTTTTTTTTTATTGAATTAATGCAATTTTATTTTATTTTCTAATTATTATTCCATGTGTTCTGCACTTCTAGCTCTGGCCACTAGGGGAGCTCTTGAGCTGAACCACATGTGCAAAGTAATGCATTCGTCCTTTTTGAACATCTGAATTTCGCAGGAGACTAAGAACTATTTTACTTTTTATTATTAATTTTTGTCACTTTTCTTGAAAATAACAGCAATGAAAAAAAATCTCATGGTTGAACGTTCCTTCAGGAGTTGCACTCCTACCTGCGGCCTCCTCAAACATCTGCCTCTCAGATGTCGGAATCAGAAATTCCCCCGACCCTAATCTGTCAAGTTGATGGTCTTTCTTTTTTTTTAGGTCTTTGTTCTTTTGTTCAAAGAACACACAAAAAAAGGAATCGGAAAAACAGCGGTATGGAGTAATAATCGCTTGTTCTGTTTTTTGTCTGATCCAGGTCAAACATGGACATTCGAAGCTGGTCTGGTGCTGTTTGGTCGGAAAGGTCTTCTACTACTATCGCAACCAGGACGACAAGGTTTGCGCGACTCATTGCCTCTCGTCATGGTTATTAGCAAGAGTTTTTACATGTAATTTACATCCAGGTTAAGAATTCCACCTGTACCGTATTTTCCTGACCATAGAGCACACCGGAATATTAGCCGCATCCACTAAATTTTTAAAGAAAAAATATTTTTACATACATCAAACGCACCGGACTGTAAGTCGTAGATACCCACGTTGTGAAATGAGATATTTACACAGAAAGATTTTGTAAACGTTCATTTACATACGCAACAGAAAAGTCATTGATGGCTTGATTCATCCTCCTCCTGTGCAATGAAACAACTGAAGTCTTTTTCTTCAGTGTCGGCGTTGAGGAAAATCTCCGTCACACCTTTTCAGTTTCTCTGTCGGTGTCGCTCGCAATGTCACTTTCATCTGGAGGCAAAGGTACCTTTGCGTGTTATGCATTTCTTAGTGCGCTTTCCATGATGAGGGTGTGAAAGATATTTTGCGTGTCGTGCTGTGTTCTTCTTCTCTGCATTGACCTCTTGCGTCTGGTTTTTGCACCTCCTGCTAGAGCGCCCCCTGATGGCCGTTAGCGAAGAAAACTCCATAGATTAGCCGCATTGTTGTATTAGCCGCAGGTTTCAAAGCTTGGGAAAAAAAGTAGCGGCTCATAGTCCGGAAAATACGGTAATTAAAAGCAAAACTTTCATGTGACAAACTATAAACTATCATCAATAATGCTTGAAAACAGCTTCATGTAGACTGGGTGGGATCGAAATTTGTATATTTAGTCTTTCCTTGTTGAATAAAAATAAATAAATCGTCTCGAACTGGTTGCCACATTCAATGTCTCAGCTGCCACTGGGCCAGCTCCAGATGCGGGAGGCCTCGGTGCAGGAGGTGGACCGTTCCTGCGACTCGGACGAGGACTATGAGGCCAGCAGTCGCGGCTTCCTGTCCTCTCACTGCACCCTGGTGGTGCAGCCCGCCGACCAGAGCCCCTCGTACTTACTCATCGGGACCAAGCAGGAAAAGGTGCAGACTGGATCGGTGAAAGGTGGATTTTTTTTACTCCCTGAATCCCTCCATGCCAACCTTTTTTTTTTTCTTTCTACCATCCAGGATGCTTGGCTGTATCACCTGTCCGTGGCAGCCGGCAGCAGCGCGAAGCTGAAGGTTGGCACGGAGTACGAGCAGCTCATCGCTAAACTCCTCGACGAGGAGGGAGACCCAGGTGACACACACACACACACACACACACACAAACACATACACAAACACACACACACACACACACACACACCACTCCTGCTTCTACATGGAGACCTTTTTGGCACCACAGACCAGTTTAATGTTTTCATGAACTGGCCATTAAAGTGTGGCAGATACAGACAACAAAATCAATATAAATATAGATGAATATATAATATAATATAAAATAATATAATATAATATAATATAATATAATATAATATAATATAATATAATATAATATAATATAATATAATATAATACAATATGTAAATAAACATAATAACGAACGTGAAATATAATAGTATATAATGCCACGTCAAATAAATATAATAAATAATAAAATATAATAACTAAAATTAAATATAATCAATATAAAATGTAAATAGAATAATAAACATGAAATAATAAAATATTAAATACATATAATGTAATAAATAATTCAATATATGAATTAATATGAAATATGATAAATATAAAATATAAATTTACGTGAATCCACTGTGTATGCAAATTTATGAGCAGCATCCTCGTGACATGGCGCCACCATCATAACATGAGTAACGGCCTCCAAGCCCCACGTTCTCTGGTCATCATGGTAAAGGTTAAACATGCCTCCAACATGAGATCCACCACAAGAACAAATATAAAGTGCATGACAAGTAAAACAAACTGTAACGTTAAATCAGTGGGAGCCCAGAGCTTGTTTCTCTGCAACCAGTTGGTCCCGTCGGGGGGTGATGGGAGACAATGACACCCGAAGTGTGTTGCTCATGTCCAGTCTGCTCTGTCATTTTGATTTGGTTGCTCATTAGACAGCCGGTTGCCGCGTATCATGCGGAGCGTGCTCGCTGCGTGGGAACAACCTCTTGCAATAAATCCATATTTCAAGTAGGATCCCTGCTCTTGTCTGTTTAACGCAGCTTTGTTTTTCTTTGAAGTCGTCGGCTCTTCTTCTGTCTCCGCACCAAGAAACTTTCGAAAAGACCTTTGTTTTTTGTTCATTTTGCTAGCTCGGGGGTTTCAATTTAGCGGTAGTGTACTAAGCCCTTTAAGAAGGTAGCGGATGCAGGTAAGACATGTGACCGAGGCAAGTATCTTGACATTGGTCAACAGTGAGTCAGAGACAGATGTGGCGGAGAGAATCTGGTAATTTTCCAATTAAAAGATCGTTCAGAATCAGATAGTAAATAAAACGGAAATAATGTAAGTTATGCATTCTCTCTGTGCGGTACCGGTGACTGGGGACCACTGCTCTCATGCAGGGGACAGGAAGAGTAGGAGGCAGCAGATTAAGCATTGACATCATTGTTAGTTTCTTTTCGCTAAAGTGACTTTTTGCATCTTTATTACTTATTGGTTCACTGATTTTTGCGCTCTTCCTCTGGGTCTTTTCAAAACTACCGGCCCTGAAGGACGAGCAGAGAGGAGCGGGGCCGTCGCCGCGCCTCTGACTGCCATGTCACTGTTTCCATCCAGTCCCCTCCAGGCAGATTTGTGTATTTACTAAAAATGCGTGATAACCCACTAGCATGAAGCGCGCTCGCTTCGTTTTGACTTCTCTCGAGAAGCCAAAAAAGCAAGAATGAAGCCGGTGGACTGGCGGGCGGACTGGATCAGCACCGATCACATCTTCGCAAAGATGGATCCAGATTTTCTCAGCAGCGGCGCGCCATCGGGTATTTTCAGCCGCAGCGTCTGGCGGCCTTAATCCGCCCTGCAGACGGCGTTCACGGCCGTCTCCGTGTGTGAATTTCTGTCAGCTACTTACTCGTCACGGCTTTGAAACTCAATCTCTTGTGTGTGTCGGTATGTGCGTGCATGCGTGCATGCGTGCGTGTGTGCGTGTGTGCGTGCGTGTGTTCGTGTGTGTGTGTCTGTGTGTTTGTGTGTGTGTGCGTCCCCCTCCCAGAATCCGCCTCTTGGAGGAGCGAGCCCTTGAGCTTCTGTAAGGAGGGCCTGCGCTCGCCTCTCACCACCCTCCCCTCTGAGGCTCTGCAGACGGAGGCCCTCAAGCTTTTCAAGGTCGGTCTCCCCACCTCCTAACCTCCTCCCTCTCCTCTGTTTTCATCCCACTCGTTTTCTTTCATCTTTTTTCCACACGCCCCTCCGTGGGGCCGAGGGTCCTCTCGCCGTCCTGCTTTTCTACATATGTCGCTGCTCTCCTCTCTAAACCAGATCCCACACACACATGGACACACACACACACACACACGCACACACACACCCTCCAACCCCCCTGCTTGTTAAAAGCGTGGAGGGGAGATAATAGCGTTGATTATTTGCTGTGATTGAGGCTAACAGTCCCTCCGGTTTACAGCCGGAGTGAAAGGAGCGCCTTCAAGAGGAGACATGGGAGGTCAGGGCCCTCAGAGAGCCAGCAATTGATATCCAAAACCAGCAAATGGGGCCGGAAGATTTTTTTTTTTTCAACTGTTAAGTTGCCCACCCGGAATCAACCCCCCCCACACACATACACACACACACACACACACACTCACACACTCACACATCCTCCTGTGAATGAAGCCTATACCATGAAGGGTGAATGAAATGCACGGAGAGCAGACAAAAAAAAGGGGTGAAAGCGGGGAGGTGAGGGGGGGCTTGACCTCTTTCAAGTGCTAATGAATGGATTCGGATGGACAGAAACTTAAATGGCTCTTTGTTTATAAATAGAAAAGATGCTCCCTTCAAAAAAAAAAAAGTTCTTCTTTCATTCTGACCACATGTCATCGCATTTTGTGTGTGTTTTATTTTCCGATTCCAAAATTCAGTTTGTCGCTTTCATGGAGTTGTTGTAAATCTGGTGTGTGTTTGGCGCCCCCTGCTGGCGGGGTGATGTAACGACGTGTGCGATTGCTCTCCGCAGTCCTGCCAGCTCTTCATCAACGTGCTGGTGGAGTCTCCCTCGGTGGATTACCACACCTCGCTGGCCCAGAATGCCTTGCAAGTGTGCCTGACCCACCCGGAGCTGCAGAACGAGATGTACTGTCAACTCATCCGACAGACCAACCGCCGCACGCCGCACAACTACGCCCTCACCCAGGTCGCGACTGCTCAATTTCCCTGATCTGTTTCTGTTTGGATAATTTCTTTATCTTCTTCGCTGCCAGATTAGGAAGTTCACTCTGGTGAAACCGTTCCATTGAATCTACCAGGAAAGCAGCAGGCAGGAAACTTTCGTGTTATATTTAATTACATGTAATACGGAATATAGAAACATCAAAAAGGTCCCGTGACGGAGAACGCGGGTCTTTTCGGCACGTTCGACCGAATGTGTCCGTGCCGGTCGTCCGGGACACACATGATCTGACTTCTGCTTCACAGGGGCCCTTTAAAGAAATGCCAACAGCTAACAAACACCACCCCGCTCTGTAGTTACGTGATCATAAGCACATGGGAGTCGACCGGTTGCATCAGTCTTGGCAAAACGTAATTGAGAAATGAGGTTAGGGTGTTCTCATCACTCAGAGTTGGTCTTTCCTTTACTGCCCGCTTCTGCAGTGCTGGCAGCTGCTGTCTCTCTGCGTGGCCCTCTTCCTCCCTCAGCATCATTTCCTCTGGTACCTGAGACAGTACCTGCAGCGCAACGCCGACCCAAAGTGAGTACCTTCATGGCAGCAGAAGCTGTGGTTCTTAACCTTGTTGGAGGTACCGAGCCCCACCAGTCTCATATGCGCATTCGCCCGACCCTTCTTAATAGGAAAAAAAAAAAAGATTTTTTTCAAATTCAAAACATAGGTATGTACAGTGGCCTCCAAAACTGCGGATTTTTTTTTCGCTTATTGGTTAAAAATATATTATTTTCTTTAAAAAAGAAATAAAATAATCGTCAATAAAAAATGCATTCTTCTCAACCCATAAAATATTTGTTGTTTATTTTTTTTATTTTTCCATGCGCTTTTCTGAGATAAATAAAGTTTTTTTAGTTCCATTTACATGGTACTGGGGTTCAAGATTTTTGGGAGGGTTTTTTAGTAAAACCCAACATTTTGCAAAATAAAACAAAAACTAGTTAAAACTTAACAGTAATCGAAAGATATATAAAGTTTTAACTAGTTTTTGTTTTATTTCCCTCCTCAAAAACTTTTTTTTTAATAACTTCTTGAAATTAATTTTGCTTATATGATGTAAAGAAGGGATGCCTTTGATAAAAGAACAATCGATCTATTATTTCTCATATTGTTTGTCATCACAAATCATATGAGTCGGGTGTGTGTCCTGACCTCCGCCGAACCCAGGTTGAGAACCACTGGCTTGAAGACTTACGTTGATGAGCGTTGTGGGTTTCTAAATCTCCGCCCCGCCCCCCCCCACACACACACACACACACGTGCAGGAGTGACGTGGGGAAGTACGCGGTGTACTGTCAGAGGTCGGTGGAGCGGACGATGCAGAACGGAGAGCGGGAGGCCAAACCCTCGCGGATGGAAATCGTCTCGATCCTGCTGCGGAACCCCTACCACCATTCGCTGCCCTTCAGCATCCCAGTCCACTTTATGAACAACACCTACCAGGTGACCCCCCCCCGGCGCATTCATTAGACTTCATTCGTTCGTTCAGTAGCCGTACCGCTGCCTCAGGGGCCTATCCCGGCTGTCATTGGTCGAGAGGCGGGCTGACCCTGGACCCGTCAGCAAATCATCGCAGCCTACATATAGAGACAGGCAACCATTCACCCCCTCATTCACGCGATACAACCATGCAAACAGCATGTTTTTGAAATATAGAAGGTGAAGCCTTGAGGAAGCACTGTCTTTTTTCGGCATATTTGTACATTCAAAGATCGTTCAATTTTTTATTTACCTACAAATGCATATTTCACTTCTATGACTTTTTTTCTCTTTGTACATGACCCACCACTGCTATTGAACCTGAACGGACATTTAACTGCACTGCCACCAAACTGCACGTACTCACTGTTCAGCTACATTTTTTGGCATATTTGCACATTCATACATCTATATATTTATTGACCTGCAAATGCACATTTCCCCGCCATGACGTTAATCTCTTTGCACGCACAACCCACCGCTGCTATTTAACTGCACTGCCACCAATCTGCAGCTGTTCACTCTTGTTAGCACATGCATTATATATATCACTTGCACCTTTCCTACCTGCACTTTACTGTCATTCAATCTGGATACTGTAAGCTGGCGCAAGAGGAATGAAGGTTAGTCGCGGCAAGACAGAATATATGTGTGTGAATGAGAGGAAACCGGGTGGAAGGGTGAGGCTACAGGGAGTGGACATCAAGAGGTTCAAGTACTTAGGGTCAACAGTCCAGAGCAACGGGAAAAGAGGTAAAGAAATGGGTTCAGGTTGGAATGGGTGGAGGAAAGTGACAGTGGCATTGAAGAAAAGACAGGAAGCAGAGCTGGAGGAGGCAGAGATGAAGATGTTGAGGTTCTCTTTTGGAGGACAGATAGGATCAGGAATGAGTCCATCGGAGGAACAGCACATGTTAGATGTTTTGGAGAGATGGTCAGAGAAGCTAGACTGAGATGGTTGGGTCATGGACAGAGGAGGGATAGTGGATATATTGGTAGGCAGATGCTGGAATTGGAGATGCCAGGCAGGAGGTCTAGAGGAACACCGAAGAGAAGATTTTTGGACGTAGTGAGAGTAGATATGAACATAGTTGTTGTGAAAGACGAGGATACAGAGAACAGGGTTCGAGGTGGAGACCCCTGACGGGAAAAGCCCAAATGAAAAGAAGAAGAAGACTGGAAGCTGACGCTCTGTATACACCTGCTGCTTACAGAGCGACAATGAAGCCTGCCTTCGTCTCCGTTTAACATGCAAACTCCACACAGAAAGACCCCCTGCTGGAATCGAACCAGGAACCTCCTCGCTGTGAAGCAAACCAGGGCCCCTCTGTGGTTTTCCGAATACAATAAAGTTCAAATGGACGAACCGATGCAACCATAATGCAGTCTTTACTGAGGACACGGTTCTTCAGCCAGTTCTGCATTAGCCCTGCAGTGTGTTAAGGAAAAAAAAAAAGTTTTTTTACTCACAATTTTAAGGTGGGTTCATAAATTTGTCACTTTTAATGTTATAGGTTTTGTGGGTGTTTTTTCCTCTCTGTGGTTTCACCGTTAAATTTTATGATTTTTTTTTTTTTTTCTCTCAACCGGCCAGTCAACTTAATCATCGCATGGACTGGAATTATTTGAGTGAGTGACTTTTAGAGACACGTGTTGGACTGAAACCGCGGGTGGCGGTTGTTTCTTTGAATGGTAGGTGGTGGGCTTCGACGGCTCCACCACGGTGGAAGAGTTCCTGGACACGTTGAACCAGAGGATCGGCATGAGGAAGCCCCACCTGTCCGGGTTCGCCCTCTTCACCGACGACCCCTCCGGCAGAGACCTGGAGCACTGCCTGCAGCCGTCTGCCAAGGTACCGCTCCGGCCTGCCGGGCATGAGGACGGAAAAAACCCCTCCTTGTGTGTGTGTGTGTGTGTGTGTGTGTGAGAGAGGAAACAAAATGAGCCGGGCGGCACTGACTCCGCTCGCCCTTCGCGTCAGATCTGCGACGTCATCTCCAAGTGGGAGCAGGCGCTGAAGGAGCTGCACCCCGGCAAGAACGAGGGGACGCGGATCGTCCGGCTGACGTACAAGAACAGGTGAGGCTTCCATCCTCACATCTGGCTTGTCGTGGTTTGGGAAAAGATGACGTGATGTTTCTGGCTTGTACTTGTCATGTTGTCGTCCCCCCCCCCCCTTGCAGGCTGTGTCTGCGCTCCCAGGTGAAAGGGGAGACGGAGCGAGAGCGCCTCCTGCTGGCATACCAGGTGAACGAAGAGGTTCACCGAGGGTACTTCCCCGTCAGCAAGGAGCTGGCTCTGGAGGTGGCCGCCCTCATGGCCCAGGTGACCCCCCCGCACCCCCTCCAGCCTGGACCAGTCACCCCTCTCCAACCCGAATTACATCTTTCTCTCTGTTTTCAGGTTGAACACGGGGACCTGGAGCGGCCGCCCGCCTCCTCTCCGACTCCCCCGTCTCCTCCTCCTCCTCCTCCTCACCCTCCGCCTGCTCCTCCTCCTCAAACCAAATCCCAGCTGATTCTCCTGCAGGTCTTGGAGCGCTTCTACCCCAAACGCTACAAGCAGAGCTGCAGCCCAGAGCAGCTCAGGTGAAACCCTGACGTTTTTTTTAACCCCAACCCCCTTCTCCCTGTGTCCGCGTGGGTTCCCTCCACGTTCTTCCCAAAGCCAAAAACAGACAGGGGGTTCATTAGAGACCCTGAAATGCCCAGTTGTGTGAATGGGATGAGAGGATGAATGCATGTATGTTTTCTATATGACCTGTGAATGAGTGAATGCTTGTATGTCTCGATCTGATGTGTGAATAAGTGAGTAAACGGTCGTATGTCCATCAGGCAGGGGTTCCCGACCTTTTTTGCACCCCGGGACCGATCTAACGTCACGCAATCTTTTCATGCACGAGCTTTTAAGGTGTGGCGAAGGAATACAACAAAATCAATGATACAACCGGTATAAAAACTATTATTTAGATATAAATAAATATATAAAAAAATATAATAATATACAATAATTAACGTGAAATAACACAATATTAGATCCATATAATATGAGAAATAATTAAATATATTAATTTATGTGAAATAAAATAAATATAAAATATAAATGTAATTAGCGTGAATCCACTGTGTATGCAACTTAATGAGCAGCATCCTCGTGACATGGCGCCAACATCATAACATGAGTAACGGCCTCCAAGCCCCACGCTCTCTGGTCGTCATGGTAAAGGTTAAACATGCCTCCAACATGAGATCCACCACAAGAACAAATAGAAAGTGTTGAATATAAAGTTGCTCATGTCCAGTCTGCTCCTTCATTTTGATTTGGTTGCTCATTAGAGAGCCGGTTGCCGCGTATCATGCAGAGTGTGCTCGCTGCGTGGGAACAACCTCTTGCAATAAATCCATATTTCAAGTAGGACTTCTGCTATTGTCTGTTTAACGCAGCTTTGTTTTTCTTTGAAGTCGTGGGCTCTTCTTCCGTCTCCTCACCGGCTCTTTTACCCTGCGCAAAGAAACTTTCCAAAGACGTTTGTTTTTTGTTCATTTTGCTAGTTCAGGTGTTTTAATTTAGCGGCAGTGTACTAAGCCCTTTGAGAAGGCAGCGGATGCAGGTAAGACATGTGACCGAGGCAAGTATCTTGACATTGGTCAACAGTGAGTCAGAGACAGATGTGGCGGAGAGAATCCGGTCATTTTCCAAAATAAAAGATTGTTCGGGATCAGATGATAAATAAACGGGAAATAATGTAAGACCACTGCTATCAGGGATGTGTGAGTTAGAGAGTGAATTGTTATACGTGCTGCTTCGATGTGTAAATGACATGAGAGAGTGAATGGTTATATTTCTTCATAAGACGTGTGAGTGAGTTAGTGAATGGTTGTATTTGTTGATTTATTTATCTGACGTGTGAATGAATGAGTTAAAGATTTATGTGTCTCTACGAGGTGTGAATGAGATGAGAGGGTAAATAGTTATACGACTCCATATCAGTGTTTCCCAACCGCTGTGCCGTGGGAGATCATCAGGCGTGCCGTGGAAAAATGCCCACTTTCACCTGGTTGGTCCAAAAATTACTTATTCAGTCCAAATAATTTGTCTTGGTACGTCTATCTATGAGGGCAGCTTGCAGTGACAGGCAGAACGATTAAATGCTCTTCCACTAGATGGCAAAAGGTAGTGAATGAACCTGTGGATCTACCTGCTGCTGCTCAAACAGCATATCCAGTCATTAGCAATGCTTGGAGTGAGACACGCGATGAAGGAATATTTGAAAAGAAAAAGTACTCAATGAGGACCCTCTGGTCCTGAAGAACATTCTGAACCAGATGAAGGCTCTAGTATGAGTAGTGGTCAGAAGAAAGTAAAAAAGGTGAGCTCAAGACAATACAATGAAAGTTAGGTTGCATTTGGATTCCCTTTTACTGGGGAACTGACTCGGTTGTGCCTGGTGTGCGGGGAAACGCTGTCTAACAGTGCCTCGCTTCCAAGCAAACTTCAACGAAACACCCATCACTTCAAGATAAGAACACGGTATATTTTGTTCATCTGCGTAAACAGACTGAGAAACAGGCAGCGTTGTGGAAGAAAAACCACCAGTACGAGTGAGAAAGCTCTGAAAGCTAGCTACAAAGTTGCTGAGCTCATGGTGAAATCCAAACAGCCAGTCCCTGTAGGAACATCAGCTTTGTGTTCAAGCAACCAGGGCCAGGTTTCACGATGAGGAAATTGAAACTACAATTTCATTATTTTCCATTAAAATTTTGACATATTTATTGGGTTGTGTGCCGGGTGATTTTTTCGAATGTACCGTATTTTCCGGACTATAAGGCGCTCCGGAGTAAAAGTCACCCCAGCCCAAAAACTACAACATATAGAAGTCGCACTGGACTATAAGTCGCATTTTTGGGGAGAATTTATCTGGTAAAATCAGAGACCAAGAACAGACATTTTATCTTGAAAGGAAAGTTCTAGTAATAAGAATAGAATAGAGAACAACAGGCTGAATGGGTGTCTGGTATGTTTCCGTAACCTATTAACAGTTATTCAGATAATTATAGCATAAACAACATAGAATAACAAGTGTAACAAACTCTCCATCTCACTCCAAATCACTGAATCCATTGAATTCTTCGTCCTCTGTGTCAGTTCTGAGCAACTCCAGGAGACTTCACCTCTTCCGCGTGGCTGTCGTCAGACTCAGCCTCATCTAGCTCTTAGCCTGCGATTAGCATTTTTTTTTTTTGTTTTCTTCAATGCAGTTAGATTATCCTCCGCTTTTCGCCAGTCCCTCACAAGTTTCTCGATGACCGTTTTCAGCTGCATGTTTAAA
Organism: Fistularia tabacaria; assembly: GCA_901007705.1. Lineage (NCBI taxonomy): Eukaryota > Metazoa > Chordata > Actinopteri > Syngnathiformes > Fistulariidae > Fistularia > Fistularia tabacaria. The sequence goes on from CAAKHD010003562.1 coordinate 34,681, forward strand.
TCCTGTGAGTGAATGTTTATACGTCTGAGTGAGTGAATGGTTGTTTGTCTCTATATGTGACCCTGCGATCAACCAGCGAGCGGTCCAGGGTGAATCCCGCCTCTCGCCCAATGACAGTAGGGACAGGCTCCATCCCCCCACCACCCTGAGGCCAGGATAAGCGGTATAGAAAATGAAGGAATGAATATTAAATGCTGTCATTTGTTTTCCCTCCTGCTGTTCAGAGACATCATTGAGCGTCTCGCCACCAAGTGGACGACGCTCCGCGGTTGCAGTGCTGCCGAGTGTGTGAGAATATACCTGACCGTGGCCCGGAAGTGGCCCCTGTTTGGAGCCAAACTCTTCAGCGTCAAGGTTAAAAATCAATTTGTATCATTTGTATTTCTCTCCGGCACTGCATCGACGGTTACGTTCGTGTTCCGTTTTGAAACGCTCATCTTTTAAATTCTAAATAGCCCCAGTTAGGACTAAAATCTGCATCACCCGACCAAAAATAAAAGAAATAACCCAGATTTAGTCAGGAAGCAAATGCAGGTCAGGATATAAACCTCACAGGAGAAGCTCAGCTTTAGTTAACTGACCGATTATGTAACCTGTGTGTGTTCGCAGCCGGCGCCTTCCTCCCCGGGGGAGCAGAGCCCGGCCTGGCTGGCGGTCAACGAGGACGGCGTGTGTTTGCTGGACTCCGCCATGGTGAGTGTGCGAGAGCACGTGGACAGGAGCTGTTTTCACTTGAAACAGCAAAAAGGCATTTAAGATAAGATAAGATAGACTTTATTGATCCCACAATGGGGAAATTGAGTTGTCGCAGCAGGATTACAGGGTAGAAAAGTAGAAAAGCGTGCAACAAATTTCCCCCAATAAAGTATTATCTTATCTTAAATAGTAATCATAGAGAAGAATGTGCAAATAGTGGATTTAGGTACAAATGAGCAAGACTTTGTACGACAGGGGGAGCCCACACTTTTTGGCTTTTTGGCAAGTCAAAATGATCTACCAGCAATAAAATGTATGTATATATATACATACATATATATATATATATATATATACACACATATACACACACATATATATACATTATATATATATGTATATATATATATATATGTGTATATATATGTGTATATATATATATATATATATATATGTGTGTGTGTATATATATATATGTGTGTATATATGTATATGTGTATATATGTATGTATATATATGTATGTATATATATGTATATATGTATATATGTATATGTGTATATATATGTGTGTGTGTATATATGTATGTATGTATATATGTATATATATATATATTTATTTATTTTTATTTATTTTTTTAATTAATTGATTGATTTATTTATTTCTTTATATGTACACATACATATATATATATATATATATATATATATATATATATATATATATATGTATACCAAGTATTCTTAATATTGAAATTTGTATTGTTTCCCTTGCATAACAGCATGAACATGAATGGCAAAATGCAATTCTGTCCGTTTTTGGCCATTGCCTTACTCTGATGATGTCCTGCACAGAATGGACTCAGTCAGCGAACAGGTAGCCCAGCCTCAAACACACTTCCAAACGTCCATCGGTCATGGTGGAACGGTATTTGGATCGAGATCTCAGATTGGCTGTTCTGTATGTCAATCAAGCGTGTCAATGCCGCAGTGGGGATGGATGATAGGGGAAAAAGCTATTTTTAATGACTTGCGATCTACCCACACGACCTGAACTGTAGTCCAGTGGTCCCCGACCCCTGGGTCAATTGGTAGCGGGCCACACAGAAAGAAAGCATAACTTAGATTATTTCCGTTTTATTTATTATCTGATTCTGAACGAAAATGAAGGGATTCTCTCCGCCACATCTGTCTATGACTCACTTTTGACGCATGTCAAGATGCCTTGACTCAGTCACATCCGCTACCTTCTTAAAGGGGCTGCGCTGGCCGGTAACATATCGTACACTACTGCTAAATCGAAACCCCCGAGCCAGCAAAACGAACAAAAAGCAAACGTCTTTGGAAAGTTTCTTTGCGCAGGGTAAAAGAGCCAGCCAGGAGACAGAAGAAGAGCCCACGACTTCAAAGAAAAACAATGCTGCGTTAAACGGACAATAGCAGGAGTCCTACCTGAAATATGGATTCATTGCGACAGGTTGTTTCCAGGCGATGAGCCCGCTCTGCATAAAATGCGGAAACCGGCTCTCTAATGAGGCAATGAAGCCTTCAAAAATGCTTCACCACTTGGAGACCAAGGATTCTGCGTTCCACGATGTCATGACACTGCATAGCATTCACTTTAATCATTATATTTTGACAATACCAATTTTTATGCTGGTCATAACATTATATTTTGTTATATTTATCTGCCACACCTTAAAGGCCGGTCCGGTAAAATATTGTCTGACATTAAGCTGGTCAATGGTGCAAAAAAGGTTGGGCACCAACGCTGTAGTCTACTCTGTAGCTGGCGGTTGAGTCGTTTTTCTACGTTGCGCGGGGGAGTTTATTTTGAAAGGCATGGCTCCCCCATCGACCCACGTTGCCTCTGCGATCGACTTGTGGATCAGGATCGACGTGCTGGGCGCCCCTGATGTACAATATCAACAATAGAAAACAAGTTGGAAAATATGAAAAGAAACTAAAGGGAAAAAAAAGCCTCGTGCAGAGAATAGTTGCAGAAATAACAGACATTCAGTAGGAGATGGGTTGTAAAAATGAAATGTTAGTTGAGTAAGGTGTCCTGGAGAATATATAAATATGATATAATGATTGAACAGATAAGAGTGGTAAGTAGAGATGGAGGTAGTGCAAAGTAGGGATGAAGGAAGGGAGAGAGTCCAAAAAAAAAAGCATTTTGGGATGTTTGTGAGCAACATCGGCACTGCGCTACATACAAAAAGCCAAAAAGCCAGAATGCTGGGATGCTTTTTGTTGGTGCGTTCTTCATGTCTGTGTTTGCTCCTCTGCCTTCCCTCCTCAGCACACGCTGGTCTCCCACCCGTACCAGGCGGTGATCACCTTCGGCGGCTGCTGCGAGGACTTCATGCTGGTGATCAGTCAGCAGAAGGAGCCGGGAGGCGGCAAGAAAAGTGTGGAGAAGCTGGTCTTCGCGATGGCCAAACCCAAGGTAGAGACGCCGACATCTTCCGGCTGGATTTGTCTGACAGCTGGAAGTCGGAGCCGCTAGAAACAGCTACCGTGGGTTGATTCCCGTGAATCCATTTGCATGTTCAATTGGAATGAATTGGAAAAAAATGCCCCTACGTGTGAATGAGAGAGTGAATGGTTGTATGTCTCTTTATGTGGCCTGCGATCGACCGGCGAGCGGTCCAGGGCAAACCCCGCCTCTCGCCCAATGACAACAGGGACAGGCTGCCTTCCAGGAAAAGCAGTATAATGACTGAATGAATGAATGTTATTTGCAAGAAAATAAAAAAAAATCTATAAACATTGTAGTTATAGAAAAAAAAAAAAAACCCAGAGAGGAGAAGGGGGTTTGAAAGGAACCCACTCTGTGGAGGCAAAGATTTTCAAAGTAAAAGCATCACCAGCGTTGGAAACTTCCAGGAGATGCTCGGCCAGGTGAGGTGTTGCTGAACATCCTGAATGAGTAGCTCGATAATGTATTTCAGATATGCAGACAGGCAGAGTTTTTTTTTCCCCGATTTACCCGACGCCCCAGGACAGATCTTTATTTGGCCGTTGTCACTGAGTTAATAAACAAGCCACATTCTTGAAGCTAACACTCATTTCCATCTCGGTTTGATCCCGTTAACTATTTTCAAGATTTTTCCACGCACACGGTCCAAAAAACTGTCGGAAAGGGGTGGAAACCAAAAAAACAAAAAAAAAAACAACGGTTGGTCATGGGGTTTCCTTCCAGGCCCTGCTCCGCCCACAAGGCCACGATATCTAGAGCACTGTCGAGAGAGACCCCAGAAAACTCTGAAGGAGGTGAAGGTGAAGTCAGGAAGTTTGATTTACAGAGAATTCATCTCGAAAACCGGAATGATTCACTGGTGGCTCCGCTTCGGGAGGGATCCGACCTCCTCCCCCCCTCCCCAGCTAAAGGCTAATGGAGAAAACAGTGCGAATCTCTTGTTTTATGTGCAGGATCTCCGAGGAGCTCTAACTCCGTCCTGCGAGCTAATGAGACTCACTTGATCATTTTATTGTCCGTCAGCTTCGCTTTTCTCAGATTCTCACGTCTCACTGAGACGCCGCGGTTCCAAATCTCCCGGATCCAATGAAACCCAATAGCATCAGGATGTTAAATCCATCCGTCCAGGTCTCATGTGGCCCCCTGTGTCCCCCCCCCGCTCCCCCAGATCCTGGAGCTCACTCTGCTCATGGCCAGCTACATAAACCACTGGAGCCCCGGCCTCCCGAGCGCCTCCGCCCAGCCCCACGGACACTGGGACGCCGACAGCAGGCACTTCCCCGCCATGAACTACACCACCAAGGTCCCCACGCTACTGTGACCCCGGGCCCGATTGACCTACTTGTCCAGCACATCCAGCCGAGGAGCGTCAGGTCACGTGTCCGGGTTTCTCATGCTCTTCTGTAAGCGTTCCTCAAGATGAGGATCGTTTGGATATTTATCCCAACAACAAACAGCGGCGCTCTCTACTCGATGTCGGTCTATGATGATGATGATGATGAGGAGGAGGAGGAGGGCTCTTCCTCCTCTAACTGCCAGCTTTACCTGAACTGCAGAGCGTGTCACTGAGGGTTTCAGGCTATTCCAATTTCCACTCCAGGCACGTGGAGCTCACGGGGGAATTCGCCCAATGAGGTGGCGGGGAATAAGTCGAGCAGCAACCGGGGTCGGGAAGGAAGACGGGCTCTCCATCGGAAACAGCTGCATACCGACACTGAGGGACAGGCGAAATGGCCCCCCCGCTCTCTGACTGGCGCCACCTTCTGGTGCCGTTTTTAACTTTTTTTTTTTTTTTTTTTTTATTCTTCCATGAGTGTGCATTTTTGGCCGCTTGGCTTCCAGTGAATCATCGATGGGGTTCTAATGTAGAACAATCTTCGTAGCCCGAGCGAGTATCCGTGTAGCGGTAATCGAACCGAGCGTTAAGCAGCCCAAACTGATAGTTATAGCAAGACTGATCACAACAGCAGTCCTGAGACTGCGGTCCTGAAAGCACTTTCTCCGGGTCGCAGCAGCCTGACAGAATCTTAGCCGCTCGTTCTTGGGAGCAGCATTTGGATCCTTCACAACCAGCAGAAAAAAACAAAACAAAAGAGCTGCAAATGTGGTTTTTTTAATTACTTGAACTGTCTTTGGATCAAACCACTGTCTTGAGAAAATATTTATTTCCAACCAATTTTTTTTTTTCCTTTTAATTCCACCTCTGTCACATTTCTTTCACGAAGAAGAGTGAATTAAGGGCGCCGTTTGTCGGTTACTGTTTCTACACTCGAACGTGCTACTAACGATGGTGCCTTGATGATTCCTGTATGTTTGATGGTGTTGAATGAAATAAACGGTACAATACTAAGAAATTTTTTTTCCAGGGACTACGAAAAACTGTCCTGTTCTGGATTTACCAGAACCTCATCCCGACCCTGAAATACATATTTCATTCATAAAATAATGAGCCTCAATAGATATCATTTTTAAGAAATTAAACCTTTTTTTGAGATGTAATCGCAGAAATCCAGCTTAGTTTGTGTTTAAGTTTTGTCACAGTTTTGTTTCTAAATCAAAGTCAACTTTATTGTCAAAACTGCCATTTGTTTCACACATCCGGAGGATTGAAATAGCGTTTCTCGCAGACCCACCGAGCAAGATTACAAAAATGATCGACGATATCACAGACAACAGCAAGTTGTGACGTGGTAGCAAGGTTATGGCAAAGTCCAGAAAAGTTAAGTTGCAAGTGTTTTTTGACGGCAGTAAAAAAAAAGTGCAGGTGCAACGATCAATAGTTTTTTTCATAGGATTTCATAGGATTATTACTAATCGTCATTCTTTTGTCAAATTGGGATCAATTGGTCCCGACTGGTCTGAACTGTTTTTCTTACTATTTTTTCAAGCGCAGACAGAGAAGGGGGCTCGACATGTGGGAAGGTGTTATGATGTCACACTCTGTACATTCAGAGAAGGGGGGGGGGGGCGAAGAGGCTATTTTGGGGGGTGTTTATGCGGGAGTTGGCGGGGAGGACGCTGCA
>CAAKHD010003565.1:0-16773 GCA_901007705.1 Fistularia tabacaria
CCACATTTTCTCCCTCCCATTTTTTTCCTAAAAAAAAAAAAAAAAAAAAAAAAAAAAGATTGATCAGATTTCCGGCTGGATCCTCAGACCCTAGCTTTGCCTCCTCCCGAGCAGGTGGCTGGTGGTGACGTTGAGAAGAAACGACAACCGGGACAACGGGAGTTCAGCCCCCCTCACCCACTTCCACTCTCCACCTCCCGAGTGCTCTACTCCCACCCCCCACCCCCCTCCTTCCCCTCTTCCTGCTAAGGTTTTCACCCATCTGTTGAGCATCCACAGCTTCCTCGGTTTCTGCACACACCTTTCTTCAAGAAAAAAACAAAACAAAAAAACAAAACAAAAACTCCCACACACGTCAGACCCATTGTTCCATGGAGCATCCGCAGAGGAATGCTGGGACATCCAACTCTTTTGCAGAGCTGCTCAGGGAAAGTGTGTATATCTTAATTGGAAGCGGGTCATCCAGTATGGATTAATGCTGCTTTCCTCCACCTTGAAAGTGTCCAGTGGGCATTAATGAACCAGACTTGTTTTCCGTGCATTGCGCTGTTCACTTTCAGCCCTTCATCGTAGTTTGTAGATCCTTTAAAACCCTCCGTTGTTGTTGGTTTTTGGGCTTGTGAATGTGGACATATTCCAAATTTTCCATCCCCTGTGCAGGAGACACCCTGGACCCGGCCTCCTCTTTCTACAAAGGAGGAAAAAAAAAACTGGTGAATAACCTCGTTTGTTTTATTTCTCCGGGCTGCTGTCGGAACTAATGGAGCTGGCAGGGCCGCGTCCCCTTTTAGCAGATATGAGCAACCCAGGGATGATGGCTGAGGATGTGGATGGGAGAGGAGGGCCTCTTTTTAATGCTGTTGGGTGGAGGACAAACTGCAGTCGGGGGCATCGGTTCAGTAAAAGCTGTGACTAAGTCTAATATGATACGCGCCCATAACTTACAAGCCTGTTTTGGAATTCAGCGGATCTTTATTAGTCATCTGATCAATTGAGTATTGAGCTTACTCTCACTGCTGCACTTTGACTCCTCAAACTATGCCTTCCAGTTGTTTTTATTCTCCTTTTTTTTTTTTTTTTTTTTGCTTTTTATTGGAATTGAAATTTTAAAATATTGAATTTTGACCCAGTCACATTGATCATGTTCAATGCCAAGGTGAGACAAAATTTCCTTGCAATAAGTTTCACAGACTGATAATTTTAAGATCCGTTTTCTTTTTCTTTTTTTAATATTGCAATTTTGCAGACAAATGGGGAGCGGCAGAGGGGAATTTCTGATCTTGCCATTTATTTATTTTGTTCCTTTGAAATTCAGCCGAAAAATGCAAAAGTGCCAGATCACTTTATGGCATTTGCAAAGCAGACGCATGTTTACGCATTACGTCCTTGAAACGGGTCTTTGACAAGACCAAAAGGGGCTAGCTTGCTTGAGAGGAGAGCTGGTCTGAAAGGCAACACACTGGGTCATGTTGCTGGCTATCAGAGCATGCTTGGCACAGTGCCATGCCAACCGGTTGATCCGTGTGGCGTGAGTTTGACTAATCTGGTTACATCCATAAGCGACACCATTATTTGTGTTAAATTATTATTATTATTATCATTATTTTATTTTTTTTACAGATTTCCATTTCAAGAATTGTCAACAAATGGATAAATTCCCATGGTCAACTTTGTTTATGGTAAAGAATTTAGGTATTGCCTTATTGACTTGTTGCAGAATATGGTAATGCATTTTGCAGTTTTATTTTATTCTCAACACAAGTCGCTTATTTAGAGATTTGTTTGAACAGAATTCAGAGCTCCTGGAAAATATTTTTTCATTGAATTTTAAATATCTCCAACTGGATATTTCTAGAGTAATTTCAATCAAAGCGCCCCGCAAGTGAGAAGGGTTAACAGTGGGACAGAAATGAGTAAAGATGCACAATCAATTAATTTATTTCGCCCATCCTGAAACGAGAGACTCAATGGGATTCCACATATCCAATTAACCTTCTGCATGTTTTGAAAAAGTTGTATATACAAGGTATATATAGAAAAGAAGAATCTCCACTTTGGTAAGTTGCATGCCCTGACATTCGTTCATTTTCTGAGCATTTTCTCGGTATTTTCACAACCCCCATTTGCACGATAGACAATATAGACAACAAATAGATGAATTGATTAATCAATCCGCGCATCTGTGGTTAGAAAACTATCACAAAACCTAGCGACAATATGTCCGGATTGCCTTCGTGGCACCATCTCCCCACTGAGTGCATATTATACGTTTACTGCTCAGTAAAGATTGTGTTCAGGCTGCAGAGCCAGTTTCTGTTTGTGAGTTGTTGTTTTTTTTATTATGATAACAATGTCAAGCAATAATGCTATTCTTTTGAACAAGCCTTATGTTATTGTCACCATCATTTTCTTCTACTACTACTACTAATACTACACAATATCAATTGTTGATTTAACATAGTAGACAGGGAATTCTTGAGTCACTCATGGCAGTATATGAGTTGAAAAAAAAAAAAAGAACGAGACTTTAAGCTATTTATAAAGGGGAGAAAAGTCACGCTGGGGTTGGTAGCCAGGTGGTGGCATTTAAAATACCAGTAACCAAGAGCTAATAATCTGACATGAAAAGGTACACAGTGTGCATTGAACATGCCAAATGCACTCAATGCTATTTCAGCGCAGGATTGGTCATTACACTCACCGTGAGTTCGTCCGCACCAGCGGGCCACGAGACAACTCAGCATCAGCACCATGGACAGCGACAGAGGACAAAAACGTGAGGAAGAATACAGTAATTACTACATAGAGGAAATGTTTTGAAGGTTTTGTGTTGGGCGGTGCAGCTGTATATTGTTTATCGCTACCGCCTCACAGCAAGGAGCTTCCAAGTCAGACTGCGCCGTTTCTTTGTGGGGTTTGCGTGTTGTTCCCCATATCTGTGTGGGTGTTCTCGGCCCCCCGTGCACAACACATGCAGACAGTTAATTTTATGCATGGGTATTGGACTGCTGGTCGTTTGTCTCCATATGTGGCTCTGTTACTGACTGGTGACTAGTCCGGGGTTGGCCCGGCCTCTTTCTCAATGACAGCGCTGATTGGCTCCGGCACTGCCTCGCCCCTGAGCGCTGGATAAGCGGTACAGACGATGAACGACTGAATCGTTGCATATCTAAAATACAGAGGCCATGCTACTTTTCTCGGATTTCAGAGCTGTAGCTTTGTGTCTGTTGTACATGCACTTTAAGAACATTTCCTATACACCGTGTCATGTTTTACAAAGGATTCATGTCATTTGATTGAAATACTAAAGCTAGATATATTGAAAACATGTTAAATGAACTGTCGAACTAGTACGGTCTCTATGGTCATTTATGTGAATGACACTATTTAAATCCTTTTTCGTGTTTGCTTCTTACTGGCAAACACAAAAAAATATATAGAATTATATATCATGTCTTTGTGATTTCAGTAGAATCCAATGATTTGATTCTTGCTTCTACAATGTTAGAATGCACCCATAGCACTGATTGAGGCGTAGGGTTTGTGGCATTGACCTATGAATGCAAGACTAAAGACATTCATCAGCCTCAGCCAGTCAGTAACGGTTTTCCACACCTTTCTGATAAGAGCTCTAATCCAAATAGGTCATCGTAAACAGATGTTGAACGAATGGACACTTTTCCTGCACTAGCATTCAACTGTATTTCAGTATGTACTTGCAAAGAATACGGCTTCAGACATATGGGGACCATTGCATCATGCATTGAAATTTGGATGAATACATAACTTTAGTTCATGTTTGAACTTTGACTGGCACAACTCCGGACTCCAGCTGTTCTTAATTATTGCCAGCAAGATCCTTGTAATGTGCAATATAGCAGTAATTGCAAGTATTTTATCAGCTCAGTTTTGTATGTTGGGGGTTAATCTGCAGGCGCTTAAGTTTGCACGTCTGTTGTGATAGCCTTTTTTTACTTTGTTATCCTTTGTCTTTGTCATAAGCACCAGTTTTCAAAATGGAACGTGTTCTATTCATAGTTAATGACTCTGCACATTGCGATGGATTCACAGAATGATGCCTTAGCGAGTGAGAGGAGATTTTTCATTGCTTAAATTGGGAGAGCGAATCACTTCAGGTGTCACAGTGTGGTTGGTTACGATATTTTGTGTTATGAGACATAATCAGTTTTATTGTTTGGTTCCAATTAAGAGAAAGGTGGCATATCTCCAAGAGATGGAACGAATGCTTGTCATGTCACTGGGTGATTTTATTTGTTTTATGTTTTGTCTTTTTTTGGGGGGGGGGGGTAGAAAAATAAAAATCAGACTATTGCTGTCGAAAATTTGATGCTTTAAGTCAGTGTTAAATTAGGCTTCTTGTCTGAGAAGAAAAAAAAAATCTCTTAACAAAAAAGAACAGATGAAAAGAAATGTGATCATCTGATCCGACCATTCATTCCCATTTCTTTGTTCAGGGATATAAAGGAAAAATGGTATTACAAATACAATGAAATATCTGCCATTGTTGATTGAGTCAGTAGCAAAATTCCCCAGTGGCACTTGATGTCATGAAGGTAGTGACTCTGCATTTGCTGAACGATCATCTGAGAAACTGCTTGAAATGCAACACATATGATAGTGCAGCGCATACCAGCATAAGATGTATGAAACCTGTCCGACTCCACGATACTGTTTTTATATGGCCTTTAAATGTGATACTAATAACATCTTCAATATCCTCCCACGTCATGCACTTATGCAGCTAAATCTCTCCACGTCCCCCTCATACGCGCGCGCGCGCACACACACACACACACACACACACACACACACACACACACATGCTCGGAGCATCATCTCTCCCACCTATCTGTCTCTCTCATTTCCCCATCTCACTTTCACTGGAGCAACTCAGATAGGCATAGTTGATAGTGTAGAATCTCACACACTCACAGTACACTGCATTTTTGCTCGTATGAGCTTGTATGTATATTTGTGTGTGCTGTTTAAATAGTGCATATGTACCAGAGGCCGGGAAACAGCTTGGTCTTGCTTGGATCACTGCACCCTCGCTGTGCCATTGTTCCTCTGACGCCAACCTTTACACACACAAACACATTGCTTTCCTGTAACCGGCCTATTTCCTGACAAGCTTCATGTTCCCACGAAGCTACGCTCTTCTCATCACCTTTGCTGATGTGACGTGCCCTTCACCCATCCATCCACCAATCCTCTCGTTCCCTTATTTAAATGCAACTCATGCGAGACCTAATGATTTCTTTTGTTTTGTTTTGTTTTCTTTTTTTTTTTTTTTTGTTTTAACTGAAAATCAATCCATCACAGTGGGTGAGAATTGTTCTGAGAAAGCCATGGTTGATTCATCATTTTATGCTGCACCGTGCGGTCGTTGTATAACATTGTCTCCGCCTGTTGGGTTACACCCCAAAACGGCTCGGCTTTGAGTTGTATCGTTGGGAAATAAAATTCCAGCACAGGGTCAAAAAGCAGCACCAGACAAGGAATCTTTAGACTTATTTTTGACATATTATAAGCTATGCCATTGTGAGTTAATGTTTGGGTTCCATGTCTAGTTGCAGGAAAATAAATATCATTGCAGGCAAAAGTTATTTGTCTGGTATTTCTTGAAGACGAGTGATGAGGTCAAAGCTGTTGCCCTCGTGTGCATCCGTGGTGGTGGTATGTTCTCGACAACCGTGCCCCCGCTCCTCGTTATGTTCTGCCGGGCTCCATTTGGAGTCGCAGATGACTGTCACAGGGGTGCTCGTTTGGCGCTGCCCCAGGTGACTGTGTCAATATTTACCTTTTTTGTTTGGGGTGCAATCTATAAACGTGATTGGATTGAGGCGAGGCTCAGGGTGAAGAAGATCAACAGGGAAAAAAAAAAAGCCAAACAAAACAAATCCAGGCCCCGGACTCGGGTTGTACAATTAATGAAGGCTCTTGGCAAGAAAGGGGGAAAGGATGGTGCTTCGTTCGGGAAGAGAAATTTGGTTTGGAGCAGAATGGGCGAGTCAAAGGATAAACAAAACTAATTTCATCTTGAATTGCAGAAAAAATATTTGCATTTTGATTTTATATCGAGAACGGCACGGCGGCGCAGCGGTTAGCGCTTCTGCCTCACAGCATGAAGGATCCCGGTCCGATTCCGACAGGGACTTTGTGAGCGGAGTTTCCATGTTCTCCACGTGAATGGTTGTCTGTCCTTATATGTGGCCCTGCAACTGACGGGGGACCAGTCCAGGGTGTACCCCGCCACTCACCCGATGGCAGCTGGGACAGGCTCCAGCATCCCCGCGACCCTGAGTAGGCTTAGTGGTAGACAATGGATGGGATGGATGGGTTTTTTATTGAGCGGATAAAAGCTCAGTTATTCCAACAAGTTTCTACGCTAATAACTCTGCAGGAAGATAAACAAGGAGACTTCACCGGGCAATGACAGTGCAATTTCAGGTTCTTACTTCAACAAATGCACACATCAAACCACACGCCTGCGTGGCCTATTGTTTGGTAAGCGGCAGAGTCCCAGCAGTAATATTTGCCTTTTTATGTAATGTTTTCCATAATGTGTAGCCCTTGGGGATAGAGAAACAGCACGAGCTAGCACATTGCATTGATCCAGAGCATCTGAAGCTGATGTTTATAGTACAGGGGAGCTTTTCTGAATCAGCGTATCTATGTGTTTTCTTGATAGCTGTTTTTTCTTTTTTTTTTCTTTTTTTTTTTTCATTTGGGAGGGGTGCCCCTTACATGACAAATCAAAGTTTTTTTTTGTTGGTTTTTATTCCCATCTCTGTCTTTTTATTTGCCTCATTTATTTACACACAACACCCACCCTCTGTTTCATCACTTTAGCCTTCCTCAATGGAACCCTTAAATATGTCAGTTCTCACAGAAGTGCATCAGAAAACAACATGCAACCTTTCTGCAGAGAATTGATTGTTTGTGTCTACATTTATCAAGAGTAAAATGATGCAAGGGCAGAACACTCGAGCTTTATTTATTGTAAGCATGGACAGTGCAACAATCCATGAAAACATTTGGAGAGCTTTTACCAACCTCCAGAGGGGAGGCCGACAGTAGTCAGCCGGTGCCGAGGTGAATATGAATGTATAGACTAAGCCTTTTGGGTAACTTGCCCTCACTGAATAGGAGTTAAAAGGGATGCTCTGACTTAGCATCAGCAAATTGTACAGCACATTTCATTCAAGGTTCTCCCCCAAAAAACACTACTGACTTTAAATTCAGGATTTAAATGTGCTTGTCAAAGAGTTATCCACACGAAAACCCTGCAACCTGGGAGACTTTTGATTATTCTTGGCACAAAGAGCACATCTGTCTGGATTAACTTTCTGAAATATTGCTTATCCAATCCACTTCAAACTTGGCAGATGTATTCTCAGAGATGTAAAATGGGCAGTGCTGAGTTTAAAATTGGGGTAGTGGGCTCACGGTTGTTTTATGTCTGCGGTGCTTTCAAGCACTTGCTGTTCCTGCTGGGACTCTTGGCCCTTTTACCCAAATGTCAGGAATTCTTAATTCATCAATTTATTTGGTCGGTGTCAGTCGTTTGCTGTTTTATGGTCGCATGTGGTTGCTATCTTATCAAATATGAGGAGTTTTTTAATTTTCTGCAGCTTTAGGGCTCTTCACTTCATCTTCCGTAAAAGGTCAGAGTAACCTTGCTTTTTTTCCCGCTCTTAAAGACACACAGGCACATTTCAGAATTCGTTGGGGGGAGCCTTCAAGCTATAGAACGAGGGATTTTTTTTTTTTAATTTCTTTTAATTCACGGTGTAGGATTTTGGCACTGTATTGATGATCTGACCCCAAACATACTTGCCCATGGGGGCCTCTTTTGGCGGCTAAGCTTCAATATATCCCGCTACCTTTTTTGTACGGGCAGGAATAATAGGAGTTGAAGTTCAATATTACATTGACACAAACTCTCAAAACACAGCAATACGACAGAACCGGTGCTAATTTATAGGTAATTGTCCAACCCCTCCATGAACAAACATATGCAGCTCCTCGTTAATTTCATTTTCAAAATATGTCTTACTGATTGCTACTATTATTCCTGGTGAGACACAGCTCAACATACCCTCCACAAAGTCTCAGGATCAAAAAACACAAAACAACACCGGTCTTCCGTAATTGTAATCATTACATAGATTACCCCTAGATATTGTTAAGGATAGGTGAGGGGAACGTTAATGATAGGGTAACCACTCAGGTCTGCTCACCACTACATGTAATGAGGAGGAGATACGTTAGAAGGACAATGAAGAAAACAATTACAATCTACAATTGTAAATAGAGCCATGACGGTTTATTGTTTCGTGACTTTAGTTCTATGAGCCTTTTAGCTTTTGGTGCAGGAAAAACACAGCTGTATTTTGTCCCTCTTCTAACTTTGATAACTCAGGTGTAAAGTGTCACCTGCAATACAATCTTGGAAATTTACTTTTTAGTATCCGAAAATACATTCTGTCACCAGTTACGCTGAATGGCCCTATTTATTTGTAAACGCATGTACATATGCACCAATGTTTATAGTTGGATGTTATTAGGCTGTTGGGCATTGCACTAGATTGAACATGTAGGTCAAATAAAGAGTAAAGGGAAAAGAATGAAATCACACTCACCACTGCAAGTCAGACGCCACGTCATGCCGGTTCTGTCAAAGCCAGTCGAGATACGGCTTGATTGTTGGATCGTCGGGCATTTTAGACTATTTATGTAATGCAGGATTTCGAAACTCCCTCTTTCAAAAGGAATGCACGTACACACACACACACACACACACACACACACGCACAGAGTCAATTCTCTTACTCACCCAGCTCATACACAACCAGGCAGCTAGTGCCTATGCTTAACTCAGCATTCAGTGGGCACAGACTCATCTGCCTGAGCACATTGGACTCACCATCAGCAGAGTGCCATGCTGTGACACCCATCGGCCTCTATTACGACTCCTCGTTGAGGAGGATGCTTCGTGTTTGCGGGGCCAACAAGTGGAAAGCTGTGCTCTGTAGAAGCAGATGGAGGGAGCCCGGATTCCTTTGTGGTGAAATCTAATGGGATCTGATGTGTGCATGTGTGTGTTCAGTGTTGTGGACTCAGTAAATAGGACATCCATGTGCTTTTAGCTGGAAAACGAAAACATATTGCAAATAACCCCCGCTGTAAAATGGAAGCTGCTGTTTCATTTTGGAGACTAAGTGGAGAAAATGGAAATGTGTATCACATTAGCAAAAATTAATAAGGCGGATGTCAATGAGCCTGCAAATGTATCTTTACATTCATATATTAGGCAAACCGTGCAGTGAGAAAAGCGCGTTGCATGAAGAAAAGTGGATCCTTTGTACTCACTGGGATTTCAACATTTATGAAGGTTCAGCGTTTATTGGAAAGGTCTTCGACTGGGACATTTGTGCGGCAGTTTAGCGGGATATTCATATTTGGTCCAGCTTTTCATATTCATATCCTACCAATGCTAAGATGGTTTGCTTTCAATTAAGGTTTGTAATGTCATGTGAAACTTTGTCACATTTAAAATATCTGATTGATCTGCCCTGTTGCTAGTTTAAATGGTAATGCCTTATGGCATTCACTTTTGAGTGAAATGAACTGGACTGCATTTCTAACACTGTGTTTCTCATATTTTTCCATCTATTTATTTGCATTTTATAATTATCATTGTTATTATTATTATTAATATTAGTAGTAGTAGCAGTAGTAGTAGTAATACGTTTTTTTAATTTTTTTATTGTGGTCTTAGAAATATTAGTAACACCATCATGACTCAGTAGTTAAAGAGCACTACCACCACAGTAACCTGAAAAATATATGATTGTGCTGGACTTCGGTATTTTACTCTTTAGGCTTTATCTATACGTATGTGATAAATCTGCACATTCTTATGTACTTACCAGGATATAAATGTCTCTTAAAGGGAAAATGGGTTGTACAATTGTTTGAATATCATCAACCAAAAGCAGTGAAAGTGACTGAATTATCACTAGAGCACTATAAACATGAACCTTTATATCTGTAAAGAGAATTTTATGTTTAAAAAAGGCAGTTAGTCTCACAAAATAGATGCAGAGTTGGAAATGTGTTAATAATAAATGCCCATTAATGTGCGCAAGTGTTCTAAAACATTTCTAATGGCTCCTTTCCTATCATTAAAGCACTAGCAAAAGAGAATAAATAAATAAATCACCCGGGACCTGAAGGGGGGGGGACTACAGTGCTGCTCCCATTATTGGAAAAAAAATAAATCTGAACATTTAACTGGTCACTTTCATGCAAGCATTAACGCATGTCATGGATTTATGTTGCAAAGAATGTTAAACAGTAAAGAGGTGGCAGGGTCTAAGGAGAATATTTTGAGCCTGAAAAATAATGAAAATAGCAAAAATAAACCCTCAAACCAACAAACTCGGGCATTGTTTGTGAAGGCGATGTTTCGCAGCTTCGGCACAACACTCTTGAGCCGCTCACAGGTGTACCGGAGGGTAAAGTATGTATTTGGTGAGACAAAACAATAGCAACTATTGCGACTCTTGCGAGCCCGTCTGCCCTTGAGGACAATTTTGACATTGACTGTTTTATATCATTACAAGTGCAGATGGCACGTGACATTTTTATATTTGCAACATTTATGAAAGAGATGCAACATCTCTTCTGAAGGCAAAATAAGGAAATTATTCTGAATTAGAACTGGGAAAAAAAAAAAAAAAAAAATCCCCGGGCAATCTATAAAATATGTGGCATGGGCTCAGCTCGTCTATTTGAATAAAGTTTAAGAGGGAAAAAGTCAGCAAGCAATTCAGCTGCTGTTACATTTCATGTTTTCCGAGGTCTGCTTTTAGTTTATGTTAAAATATCCCATTCCATTGTGTGATTAAAATGCTTGCAAGCATCTGCTTGTGTGTGTGTGTGTGTGTGTGTGTGTGTGTGTGTGTGTGTGTCTAACGACTCACCCCATGTCTTCAAAGCCTCACCTGTGTGTTTTTGGAAGGAGCAATATGGACAGGTGGAGATGCAGCTCAGTGGCATGCTGAGTAGCCTCAGAGTGGTGGGGGGTGAACAGAATGGGATAACCATCAAACAGCTTAGCTGAATTTCAGTGTTTTGTTTTGAGAACAATGGGAAGTGGCTGCCTTTGCCATGGAACTCCGGTATTAGATCACCCTTCATGGTCAGAGTCGCCTTTTTTTTTTCTTTTTCATTAATAACTGAATGCAAGAGATAGTTGCAGGCCCTGTAATTGTGTTATTTTGTGAATCACGCATACAGAATTTCCTTTCTGCTGCGATTGAAGGTCTGCCTCTATTAATGATGTAATTATCGATAATTTTCGAAGGGCTCATTTACAGAAAGTAGGAAACGTAATTGAGGTAAGTGATGGAAGACAAGTGTCATCGTGCTGCTGCGGGAAACAGGGATAAATAAAATTCCATTTTCTTTTCTCACCCTAGCTGTTTTTGTATAAAACACATGCCATGTTTGGAAATCATGGGAAGCATAGCAGCTGAATTCCGAGGCGCTTTAGACGATAATTTATGACCCTTACTCTTTACACTGATTGGATCAGTAACTTACCATGTCACCACGGAGATGCCAACACATTACGCAGATACTTTACCTTATTTTGACCTCTCCTTACTCTGAAAACAAATGTCTTCTTCTTTAAGTAGTTTGCTCAAGACATTATAGACCAAACAATATTAATTATTAAGGGCGAATATCGAGGGCTGTTTATTTTATGGCTCGAGAAACATTGCTAGCGATGCCTTATTTTGGTGCGATGCAAATGTGTAGATGAGGAGCCGGACAATAGGATTTTGAAGAGTATGCAATTTACTACTTTAGATATATGACCCAGTTTGTAAACACACATGCACACACACACACACACACACACGAATAAGCAGTTATTTATAATTATATGAATTTTTATGAAATCGTTGAATGTATGGGGCGGCACGGTGGCACACAACACAAAGATCCTTTTTTGATTCCGACAAGGGGACCTTTCTGCGTGGAGTATGCATGTTCTCCCTGTGTCAGCGAGGGTTTCCTCCGGTTTCCTCCAACAGTTCAAAAACATGCGGCAGGTTAATTGGAAAAAAATTGGGGAAAATTGCCCCGAATGAGAGAGTGAGTGAGTGGTTGTCCGTCTGTATTTGTGGCCTGTGATTGACTGGTGACCAGTCCAGGGTGAACCCCGCCTCTCACCCAACGGCAGCTGGAATAGGCTCCGGCATCTCCCGCGACCCTGAGTTCAGGATTAGTGGCATGGATGGATGGATGGATGGATATTTAACGTATGGTCCACCGTATGGAGAGCTCTGGCTTCTCCAGAATTCTCCTATGTCCCGAGTGGAACGTAGAAATAATTGCAGCGGGTCCGGTCTCTCAATGCATAATCTCTGATGTAGAGGTGATGTGGGATTATGAAACACCTTAAATGGCAGATGGTGCAATTAGACTTAAAAAGGGTGAATGTTTGTGTGTCACATCTGTTCAAAACTCTTCTAGAAACATGGCGATTGTAACTTTAACGTATCATAAATAACACATGTATAATGAATATTACACACTGGTTGTTTTGAGTCATCAGTTTTTAATTCACTGCATGTCTTTATATCAATGGGATTGTCAGTGCAGTCAGGTCAGGAATCTACGTGCAGAGACCAGTGTGTGTGCACGTCCTGCATTTATTCCAGTTTGTGTCTTTACAGCTGCTTTGCATGCAGAGTAAAAGAAAATACTACAAACTACAAATCTAACGAGTATTCACAACTGTCAAGTTTGAAGCATTTGCTTCAAAACTTGGACCCCCTCCCCGCCGCCCCGGTGATCGTTTTGTTTGGTCGTATGTGAGCGTGGGGATCATTCTGATGTATGATTTAAAGAAATATATCGACTAAAAGTGAGGCAACATGAACAAGACAGTGTAGTCCCAAGTCAAATCCATGCAAACCTAGCCACCCGGTCATTTCATGAGTATTCAGCGGATGATCCATGTCTTCCTGAGAATAACCAAAACAGAATAGGTCCCTGTTATGACTGTTTTCAGTTAGATATCAAATAGTGTATTATTTCATTCTTTCTTTTTCAAAATTTGAAGAAATCACTGCACCATTTGACGAATACAAATAGGCTGTGGTAAATACTCACAGTACCAAGACAATGGAACAGTTGGACATGCACGACCAACATCTATCATCAGATACTATCTGAGAACATCTCCCGAGTCTGACGTTTCTCCAAAAGGCCAACACGTTGTTAGATCAGTTTATCTGTCCGTTGCTCGTCTTAGACTTTGATAAGGAAGCCACTGTGCCAACTTCTATTTGGAAATTCTTGGAGTAAAAATTAAAGATATCTCGTGATATGTGTATGTCCATATGTTAATGTACAAGAGTGAACCGAAAAAAAAAAAAAAAAGACTTTAACCGCACTGGGCTTGAAATGTTCATTTAATAAAGGTAAACAGACACATTTGAGGTTGACTTACCATCGTAAATATCCCGGTGCATGAAATGCATATGGAGTATTTTACAACACTCGCAGGCAATCAGTATCATTTAATGCATTAACATTAAAAGCAACCTTTTATAACATCCGACTCTTCTCTATATGTGCTCTAGTGAAGAAGAAAATCCCAGGTGATGCTTAGATAGGTTTTATTGCCAGTAGTTTGACAGCATTTTAATTCCCCCTGCGGTTCCACTATCATAGCAGCACAATCTCCTCTTACCACACCATCAGCACCTTTCTCCTGGACCCAATTTAGCCAGGGATCCTAAATCTAGCATATGAGACCCCAGAAGATTCAGAACAGTGCACTTCATGCAATAGCACCCAAGTACCTTCAAGGAATGGAATGCCTCAAAATGTAATTAGATACTGCCAATCTCTTCCATTCACTTGGGAGCAGGGCGAGTGGTCACTCAAAGGAGATAGTTTCTGCATACACATATCCTCCAGCGGTAACGCAGACCTCTATCAGATGAGGCATTTAAACCAACTATTATCGAGGAAGCGGCGTTATTTGCTCTCAACCCAAGTGTGTCCATTCGGACAATATGGATGGATCTTGGTTACACTTTTGGCAAGGGGTACCCGCATAACATTCGTAAAGGTGTATTAACCTCTGTACAGCTAAAGGCACGATTGGAACCTGGTTAATGGGACTCTCCCATTAACTAAATGAAATTCAGGAGACAACAGACACTTTGTTTTTTGTTTTTCACGTAGAAACTATGATATAAGATTATCAATCATTTTGATTAGAAGGCTATTATGAGAAACGTGATTCAATAAATACGACACGAGTTGGAAAGAGACAATCATATGGGCACACCCGACTAATGTATGGTTGCTGTGGACTAACATTACTTCCTGATTGATGACACTGTTTTGACTGTGCGCACAATATGTGGACTCCATTCTCCTCAAATGCAAGGTTACACATCTCTCACACGTTGTATATGTGGATACGGGTGTCTGCATTTGTTAGTGTGTGTAGCTCACATGAGCAAATGTGCACGGGTGGGTCAGTGAGGAAACAGAAGGGCGTCCACCGCTGTCGTTTACACTTTTTCACACACCGCTGTGTTAAAGTGATTGTGCGTGTAGGTGTTTGTGTGTGTGCGCAGGTGCGGGTCCGCGCACTGTAGGCACTAAATGACCATCCTGAGTGAGAGCCACTGTCAGAGCTGGACAGCTGAGGGTGACAGCAGGAATAAGAGGCTACAGGCATTATTAACCCCACGCTGGGTTGAGTGTAACAGGCAATTACAACCAGTCATAAGGCTGTCACATTGCCAGAGGGGGATATCTCTAACAGACAAAAGCTGAGAGCATCTCAAGATTCTCTAGTTTAGGGCTAAACCTGCTTTCTTTTCTGGTCATTTAATTACTATAATAAGGAAATGAGGGGAAATGCGATGTGTTTAAAGCTGTGCAGTGGCTTGTGTTAAATGCTTTAGTAAAAGTCATCTGACGCACCAGGAATAATATGATCTTGAAATACAATTTAAAATATTGATAAGAACATGCATTTAATTAATAAAAATAATGACATATGTCCCTTTTTTTTTTCCTTTAGCTGTATAGAAAGTACCAATGTCAAAAACCATAAGCACAAAAAACAAATTTGGAATAGATCAATCAAAACAGTTGCTTGTGGAAAATGAAGCCACGAATGACAAATCTTCGGAACGCATGACACATTTCCCACAATTAAACCTCAGAATATTGTAAGAATGCTAAATTGCCTCTAGTGCTGCATACCAAAATCTATATCCATATTAGCTTCAGTTGTTAATTCGAATTTGAGCACTATAGGATTTGAGGAAAATGGTCCTTCTGCTACACTCATAATTGGTTTTATTTGTTATGTAAGCATTTCCATAAAAATATGTGCGATTCTTAATTTGAAATTGGGTTTCTAAATGTTATGTACATCATTTTTCTGGAAAGGTAACAGATGAATAGAAAACCGTTTTTCTGTTATCATCATTATTAGTAGTCTTCCTACTTGGAAGTAGTAGGTGTTGTATTGTTTTTTGTGTTTGTTTTTCTTGATGGCAAACCTAAAAAAAAATACAAAAAATATACTTTTTGTTTAGTTTTCCTGAAATGCAGAACAGATATCAGATTCTAAGGGGGCGGAAACTGAAGTAAATTCCTCAAAGGTGACTATATTACAAGTCTACAGTGACATTCAGTTTGGCACTCTTTCAGAAATGTTAATTTACACAATAAGCCTTCTCATCTTCCTTTTGATTTTGTGATGGCAAAAAAAAAGTCCTCCTTTTCTTTCCTTGCTGCTATTGTCTCATAAACACCCTGCCTACACAAACACCCCTAGCTCACTCTCTCTTGAGTGTGTTCAACCGCCGAGCACAACCGAACCTGCTTGCAGCACCACATCTGATCAAATCGATACCTGTTCCTCTCACACACACCCTCTTTTGTTTTTCTCTGTTTTTCCCCCTCATTTCTGACAGTAGTCAGCGTGATAGGATGATTGGAAGGTGATCCGTCCCCTGAGGTCAATACAGACGGGCACAATTTTGCCAAATGGATAACATAGGGTTCAATATGTTATCCATTTTAACACCCATGAGAGATTTCGCACTGATGGGGTTGAAGTTCACCGGGACCATCGTCACTATGTCAAGGGGAATTATGGCACCTCGGGTGACTTTAAGCTATCGAACACATTAGTCACGCGCTTCAATAAATTACTTTATTAAATTTGACACTGATCATTATATAAGTGAGTAGTTCGAGCAAACTATTAGATTTGCCTGCATAGCACACTTGGTAGAGTCCAGCTGAACCTTAATGTACTCTTTCCCTCTGCCCTGTGAATTTTGCACCTTACCTTTCCATTACTATTTTCTTCTTCTTTGGCGCCTTAGTGTATTTGCCCTATGCTACGTTCTCTTAAAGTGTGGCGAATAAGATTCCATCTTTCCAGCGTGCTTCATCTTTTCTGTGCCGCTCATCGAGCCTTTTCTTACTCTGCCTTTTTTTTAATGCATCTTCCTCCTCCCTGTGTGTAGGAGGGTTTTGTATCTGGGTGCAGAATATGAGTGATGTAGTATTATTCTGTTAGATTTTGGAAGCAGAATGGGGTCGGTCTGCAGCATCTCTTCTCAAAGTGCCCCCCCCCCCCCCCCCCCCCCCCCCCCCGCCCCCCCCCCCCCCCCCCCCCTCCCC
>CAAKHD010003565.1:39489-104688 GCA_901007705.1 Fistularia tabacaria
GAAACCCGCTGCGGTAGGGGGCGCCCCCCCCCCCCCCCACACACACACACACACACACACTCATCAGAATGCCGGCTTTGCTGCTGTAGAGCTCCTATTCAGTTCTTGCTCTCAGCGTTTACCTTCTCCCTGCTGGAACACTAAACCTCAACAGTGCAAGTTGTGCTGAGATGCCTCAAAATCCCACCTCGATGGGGTCTGTTCATTTTCAGACGACGTATTCTCGACAGCTGGCCATCACCTACTTGGATTTTACTGGTGTCTATGCGGGTGATACCTCGGGCTATGCGGTTGTACAAATCAGCAGTCATTCTCCAGTTTGGCCTGATGCCCATGTCATTCCCTCCGAGCTGACTCCCTCATTCTCCTACCTACCTTAAACATTGGATACATTAGTTTGCGTACAATGCAGGTTTTTTTTGTTTTTTTTTGCCCCTTCCTCTTGAATTACATCCCATCACGATATCTCTCTTCACATCCAGCTCATGTCAAGGTTGTTTTCCAGCAACCATGCGCAATCATTTTGCAGGAAGGCGATGTTTAGCTGTTGAGTTTTTCATATTCTGGCTCCCAAAGGGTCTTGACAAGTCCGGTCATGGCAGCTTTTTACTTTTAAGATACAAATGCAGGATGTAGTTTCAAGGATTAACTAATGGGCCCCTTATTAGTGAGGCTTGCCCGAAGCCACATCTCCAGGTATTTGCCGGTCATGCATTTTCTAGACCTCCACAGGAATCAGCACAATTCCAGATAGTTTTGGTGACCAAATTATTTCTTGTAGCGATTTATAGCAAATCCATACTGGCAGTATGACAGCCTGTGGGGCCAGAATCTGCTGATCTGTTTGAATTAATTTCCTATGTCATTGGCTGTAAGTCAAAATCAAATCCATGCAGTTATTTTGGTGAATTGGTTTATTGATAAAATCACTTTGTTTAACCCCTGGCCACCAAGTTTTTGAACACTCTTTGGTGGTAGACGTTGGCGTCCCTCCAACCAGAAGGTTGGCGGTTAAGTTCCCGACACCTCCTGTCTACATGTAGAAGTTTCCTCGCGTATTAGTGCGTGTGCATGTGTGTCTGTGTGAATGCTCCCTAAGGTAAAAGGCTTTGGAAACACAAGATCTGAGTGCTCTATTAGTTGCGATCCATTGTCAAACCCCTTTTTTTTCACAAATGGCCCCTGCTTTCCTATTGGATGGCTCTGAAATGGCTTAGCTCAGCCTCTTTGCTATGACTGATTGTTGAGACATGCCCCCGATGGCACATTTGTTCTTAAATCGATCAGCGCTCATGTAAGTTATTTTCTGGTGGCGAAAAACTCACTCCTCATTACAAAGCCTGTACACTGTTTATGTGAAGAGCTCCCCTTTCTTTGCACATCCCTATTGTTCGTTGCAATTAGCTGTCGACACCCCTGTTGATGGAAGTGTTTGATGTTCTCTACCTCAGCCCTTCAAATATGCTCTAATACTCCCAGCGTTGGCCTGTGATGCACCTAAGAGGTTTGCAACTCTCTACTTTTGATCCTGTCTTTAGCCCCCCCCAACGCAGCAGTGTTTACTGCGCATTTCACCCCCGAGGCCTCACCTGCTTTGCAAATCTTGCCACAGGGGCATTTGGCCTCACCAGCATTCCCGCTCAAGGTTATTTGTACTTACGTGCTCTTACACAAGACCCTGGAGAAGTTTCCTCCGGTCTTAATAGATGAAGCCAACCTTATTCCGCCGAACGGCCAAACTCTCCTGACAGTGACGGAGTTCCAAGTTATCAGTATATTATAACATCCGTCGGCGATACAAGCAAGGAGGATTTCTGGCAAAATAAGATCATAATCAGACAATCACCAAGAAGAAATTGGAAACCGAAACATCTTAACATCTGTTTTTTTCAACATGGCTTCAATCTAACCTGGTCTATCCAGCATCGCACGACCATAATTTCCCCCTTATGTGCATGGCCGTGCTGTATGGGTGTTGTTATCTCTACTCTGGCCAATGCTGACTCAGGATGAGTTAAAAGCAAAAGCACTGTAAAAGAGCTGACTACACCAGGTCACTTGGCTTACAGTGAATGAAATGTATTCTTGTCATAAACACTCCGACGGCGGTGTTAAAGCCCTGTGTTCATTGACATCAGTCGCAATGCTAAAATGACCATATGCCGCTGTTATTCAGATTTAAGAATAAATCGATGATCTCGTCTTTTCCATTGTACCGCTGAAATAAATTTTTTCTTGTCCAGGGAGGGAGATCAAATTATTTCTATCCTTTATTTTTTGTGAGTGACCTCATCTAGTCACTCTTGGGATCCTGTGTTAGCCCGGTATGTGGTATTGATGAGCTGTCATTTACAGTCTTTATCGTGTTAATGGCCGAAACTGGAAGGAGTCGCGGGTGGGGGGTGCTGGTCCTGGTGTTGATTCAAGCAGCGCAGCATGTTACTCTTGGGATACATTTATCGGCTGCAACCAGTGTCCATTTTAAGATTGGTTAAAGCTATGACAAATTGTTCAGCTTTTACTTTAACAGTGTCCATTCATCACACTGTATATTATTACCATGATACACCATCAAAATTGACTTTACATCCTGTGAAAATTCCACAAAGAGGTGTAATTCAGTCCATCTATCTGTGGGTAATTTATCAGGAAATCCAATATTCTGGCTACTGGTTTATAATGCACACTGTGCAGTAAATTAAATAACTAAAAGCATGGAGGTTTAGTCACAGTCTCGGTCCATAACCTTGAAATTGTTACCTGAAATTGGTTGCAGCATCAGCCTTGAGACTACTAATAAATACATTTTGAGATTGCACATATTTAGGTCTTCAAAATTACAATTTATTATATGCACCCAAAAGGGATGCATCATCCTGGGAAAGTGAAAAACATAAGTTCTATTGGAGCTATGAGAGCCAAGGTTACTGTAATCATAAATGTCCAATTTTGTTTATGAACTTTGGATGACATCTCAAACTAAATTCAATTAAAAAGTGTAAAATTGAATATAGTCCACATATTTTAACTTGATATAATGTGACACAGCAGGGAAAATATTAAAATGTAGGACCTTTTAAATATGCATCTGCATTCTTGTGGACATTGCAAATATAGATGCTGATGCAGCGAGTCAACATCGACGTCTGTCTTTTGCAAAAGCAACATGACCGCAGGATGCACAGGTTTTGTAACAAGTTTGTTGTTATGACTCCCGCACATGAAGTCTCGAGTTAGCAAACGTGCTATCGGCTTGTTGGGATCGACGGTGTGTGTTTGTGGTCTCTGCTTTGCTCCTGGGTAACGCCAGGCCGTCGGGCCTATTTCTCATGCCTCCGCTGCCAGTCTGGAGCTGGAGATAAAGTTGCAGCCAAATAGAAAGAAAGCTGGCCACGTCTTCCCTCTCTACTTAATCCCCCCTCTTTGCCTCTCCAGTCTTCGCTCTTCATCTCACTATTGCTCGCCTCCTCACCACCTCTTAGACCTGCCTTTTCTATGCGCTGCTCGCTCTCATTGTCTTACCCCTCACCCTGGCTGTACTTTTCCCCTGCTGTCCACTCCTTCTGCTCTGTTCCCTTCGCGGCAAATTGATTCATCTCTTTTCTAAGCCAAACCAATTCCATTGTGGAGGGCTACTAATGTTTCTAATTTTCTCTCTCACTTTCTCTCCCTCTCTGTCTCTCTTTCATCTCACTGTCCTCATTGTCATCTCCTTGATAGTTATTTTTAGTGTTTTTTTTTTATCAATTTTAGGTTTTTTTACATTTTTAATCACAATTGAAGATGTCATCGCAAGATCAATGCTTTTCCAAGTGCTTCAGGGTCTTGCAGAGTAGTTTGCCCAACTTTTCTTTCCACTTACTGTTTCTTTTTCATGATACATCGAACATTCTTATTGACCCGAAATGCATGGAAAATACAAATATAGGTACTTTTCATTCTCATATATCTTACAAAATATTCCTCAGTCCTCAATGCAGCTTAACACTTGATGGAGATTCAGACCCGACCTTCAGTAATCTGGTTGTGCTCTTACTATTATTGTTTGCACAGATAGAATGTCTGCGGTTTACTGCATATTTTCCATAGTATATGTTCATAGTTTTTTTTTTTTTTTTAATGCTTTTATTGCTTGGCTGGCTTTTATCGGAAAGAAAAAAAAAAAGTATTTTAAATTCTTTGTCAGAGAATTACCCAGTCCAATAATAATTCATAAAATCCACTGAGAGGTTGAGGTCACAAAGATTTTATCCCCCCTCCCCCCCTTCGTTTCATTGTTGTTGTTGTTATTCATGTATGTGTGTATGTTTTTATTTATTGTGTCACCTTTTGTTAAAATACCCATTCAAATTAGACTCTTGATAATTCTTAGGAATCAGCATTGGATAACATTTTAAAAGTTGCATGCGCACTTCAAAAGTAGAAACCCATCCTCTAATGATGAAGAAAGCGGGTGATGGACTTGCTTATTAAGAAAATATTCAGAAGAATGCCATTAGTTTTAAGATTGATTCTCCAGTTGTCGGCCATTAGTTTTTATTTATTCACCACCATGAAAATCACCCTGCTAAGACCTAAGGTAATCCATCACATTGTTTTTTGCTTGAGTTGTGATTCAGTGATGTAGGGGCGTTCTAGTTATTCTTTTATTATTGGCGGAACGTCTAAGGAACCATTGAATTCAGATGGTAGAGTGCGAGGCCAGAGGAATTAAACTGTTGTCTTTTTACATAAAGATCTTTCACCACTGACTACGACCTTCATTAGTCATCATTTGTAGATAATAAATAATAAGAAACCAAGGAACTGAGAAACAATGTTATGGACCACTATCTTTATAAGTTGAGAAACCGTCAAACCATTCTCATTCATCATGTTGAAAAGATAAACTCCATGTTAAGTCAAAGTTCACATCTCATAATTATTAATTGTGCTGCAAAGGGAAGGTTTGTGTGTGATAGCACATAATGCATCATAGTATTTATCTGTAATGTTATCACGCCGTAATATGTTTCACACACACACACACACACAGACAAACAGTGAATTTGAAACCACCTCCACTCTCACCGTTGGCAGTCTCTTGAGCTGGAATGAATCAAGGATCCGCCTCACCTCTGGCCATCCTTGAAATGTGTAGGTTTTCCAAAAAGCTATTCCTCTAAGGGCGAGCACTACCCTGCTCTCACACCTTGTTTTCTTGTACCGTGGCAAATCATCCTCCGTCGGGCCAATTCTTTTTTAGGTCATTTGAAAATCTATTAGGGGACGACCAGCTTCTATAAAAATGCGGTATGACGTCTGACGCGCTGGGATTTCTAGACTTGATTTGCTAGTATGTAATGTATGTGGCTTTGCACCCCCCGCAAATGCAGACAGTGATACAGTGTGAGTGAGAATGCCACTGTCATTAACATTTGCATTTCAAAAGTCCTGGCTTGATTGAACGGCAGCGACGGCTTAAATGATTCGCAGGGCAATTTCCCTTTTCTTCAAAACAAACATCCACTCTTACTGATGTTGCTCTTCATCAGAATAAAGGCTCAAATGATGTCTGTTGCTTTGATTCTATAAGATCCCTTTATGCTTACCATTTTATTCTATCAATACACACTTCACGATGGCTGAGAGCGGTGTTTGGATCTACTTTACTGTACAATTACACATTTAATAGTGGATTTTAAAATGACTTTCAGGCATGGCCAAAGCAACCTCTGCTCTTTTTACCAGCACACGGATCAGATGGCAGAACTGTTGTTTCCCAAAATCCTATATATGGTTTGGTTTTATCCAGTGTCCGACATAGAAGTTCTAAGAACTGTCCTGCTCGAACTGCGCTCCTCCAGTCGAGGAGGGAACTTTTTAATTTTGTTTTTGCACAGGCAGAGAAGGGACCTCGGTAGGGACCGGTGTCGATGCAAGCGTCTGGGATGTGTGACCTAAGTGGCACGCTCAAAAACAAACATTCGCCGAGAGAGATGTTGCCTAAGCATTCGTGTTGTGGGACGCAGGAATTCTAACCATGGACTATCAGACAGTTTTGAGGGTCTTTTCTTTTCTCCCTCCTCTGTGCACAGTGTAAAAACCCTGCCACAAGCAAAAAATGTTAATGTACAGCTGCAAGCCCCGGGTATCCGTCTGTGGTTTAGCAGGCCAGAAGGTCTTGGACCTCTTTGTTGCTCCATTTCTGGCTACTTCTGTCCATTTTGTCACAAAAACACATAGCTGACCAGTCACCACAATTGTTTTTCAAAATGTTGAACCGCAGTCCGCAGGAAATATTTGATCATGGGACCTATGGGACCCGGAGAGACCCTGCCTTAGAGGAGGAGCTCAAACGGTCCGAGGAACTGAGGTCCCTGGTTCCCGTGCTGTCGGAAGGCACCATAAAACGGGCTGGTCCCTGAAAAGGCTCTGGGAACTGCAAAAAAAATTCCGACAGTACAAAAGTGGCTTTTCATGCTTGATTTGTATGAAAAGCCTCCTGTGGGCAGTCGTTACAGAGGACATGAAGCAAATAGGTGTGGGAGAAGAGGACGCAGAGGAAAGGGTTAGATGGAGGCAGGCGATTGGTTGTTGGGACCCATCCTCCAGACTTCCCCTTCAGAGGAAAAAAATGAAAATGTCCCTCGACCAATATTCCCTGACGACATTTTTTGTTTATTTTTTCACAATGACAACAACACGATGTCAGACTCAGTGCCGGGGCAATGGCTTGTGCTAAGGTTGTCTTAGACTAACGTGTGTGTCTGGAGCTCGAGAATCAACCTTTTATGCAAGGCAGGAACATATATTACACTTCCTGCCTTTCCCTTATTTATTTCTTTTCATTTTAGTAAGCTCCCTCTCTCCTTTTTTCTCAGCCGCTCTCTATATATCTGTCAGTGCAAGAGGCAAAGAGAACTGAAGCAGACAAGAAATATATGCCGGTGACAGACAGGTCTGGATAAATAAAGAAGAGCTATACTCAGCTCGAGCCAAGTGGGGAAGCTGAGAGAAGACAAGATAGGGATATTTTTCCTTAAGGCAGCTGTCAGATTTTGAGCTGGAAGTGTACGACGGAGGAAAATAAGGTAAAAACCGGGAAAAAGTGTGGGTGAGTAGTGTTTATGAAGAGGATAATGGCAAACAGAGACAATGTTAATATCTGTAGAAAAATTGCTACATGACAGGCTTGATGATACAAGGGGAGAAGTACAGTAACTGGCATCATCGAAACAAAAAAATGTAAATGAATAAATCTAAATATGGGGTTTCTCATAATTAAAAAAATATCAAAGGTTTCTTTTCTTACTGAAGACGAAACAACT
The DNA here is from genome assembly GCA_901007705.1 of Fistularia tabacaria. Classification (NCBI taxonomy): domain Eukaryota; kingdom Metazoa; phylum Chordata; class Actinopteri; order Syngnathiformes; family Fistulariidae; genus Fistularia; species Fistularia tabacaria. The sequence goes on from CAAKHD010003565.1 coordinate 46,800, forward strand.
CCAAAAAATCATCTTGGGAAAGGTGCCGTGAAACCCCAAAGGCCACTTTACCAGCCTGCACTGAAAGCCTAACTGATTGTTCGGCGCCGGATGCAAAATGAGCAAGCCGGAATTGTAATGACAGGGTGTTTCACCTGCGAGCAATAACATGTCAAGTTGTCGATATTTTAATGGGAATCTGTAAAAAAAAAAAAAAAAAAATTTGATAGTCAGGACTCCCGAGTGGTGCAATTCAAGACGCTGTTGTGGAATCTTATGAAAAATGAAAATTACGTTACGTTTTTAAATGGCATAACTTGAATAAGTCATTTATACAAGCAGGACAGCTCATCTACTCACGTGGCTCATATTCCAGCCAATCAACCACCACAGATCCAAGCAAGGGAAAAAGGGAAAAGCATTTATCTGAATCTGACTGTCTAATAAGAATGAATAAATAAATAAATCCCCACAACTGAAGGCTTTCAGCTGAAATACAGCCACAAATAACAATGTCTATTTCTTTTAATGTAACGGAACACATATAATCCTAAATTCTGAATTTTTTCAATGCACTGTTTGACTGTCTTAACTCAGCCTCAACCACAATTGTACATCGTAAAGTGCCTGCAATGGAGAGTATAGAATGGTTTCCATGTCATTTTAAATTGCCATTCATTGAAATTAAGGTGAATCCATTATCAGCAGATGCAGACCCACAATGCTGTGGCACACAGCCCCATTCATTCACACGGATGCGCGAAGTCGATAGGTCCGTGTCAAAGGTCATTCCTCCTCTTTAACCTGGCGTTAGTTAAGGCGGCAGTGATGACACAGTCAAGTTTAACCTCCCAACCCTCGGCTGATGTGTGACACGAGCGGAATGGACACGGGGTCATAGATGCCAAACTCACGCATGAACCGGAGCATGCAGGCGCTTGATGAATTCATACTCCCCTTCAAGGTTCAGGTGCGATTTTTGCTGACGTGATGAATGTCCGTGCTCGGAGCGCGCCCGCTAGACAAACTCAAGTGAGAACAACTGAAATAAGCAAGTCACATTTTTTAATGAACCCCTCCAGGTGTGTCTCCGAGTGAACGCCTTATCTAAATCTGATACACGTATCAATTTTAATTACTCAGATTATGAGAGCCCTTTGATTTCACGCTGGCATTTTCACCCACCGAAAGGCCCAGACAATGCACCGACGCAGATTTGCGACCTGCAGTGTCAGCTTTCCCTTGCCTTTTATTTCTGTTTTCCTCTTTATAACGGGCCTTTAAAAACAAGAAGAAGGGGGGAGGGGAGATAAAGAAATAAATACCCTGCCTGGCAACACTTCAGACAGGGAGAGCTGTGTATGCTTCGCTGCAGCTAGAGGGAGAGATGTTACGTAAAGTGTGAAGATTGGGAGATAAGAGCCTCCTCCAACATGACGCAGTGTCGTGCACAGAGTCAAACTCTGTGCATATTTCGAAGCCGGATAGTTAATTATTTGATGTTGTCGAACGTTAGGTAGTGTCACCGACCAGATTTCATTGGTTTGCCTTTCTTATGAGCAGCAGCATATGTTAATTTGAATCCTCATTCATATAATATGGGAGAATAAGCCATCCAAGCTGCCCAAACTTTGATTAACCTTTATCTCTAGTTGTACACAATCGTGGGCTTTCTCTCCAATGGTCAGGCGTCGTAGCATTTATTATTCATATATTCATATCATATGTGCATGCAGGCAGACAGAGGATATGGCCTTTTTTATTTTTTAAAGTATGTCCTGATATTCAAAAGACCACGGCCATGTGCTCATACATGTTTTGCATGTGAATACGGTTGTCTGAAACACTCTCCTCACAATTTACGCACACATGAATACACTATTTGCCCAATGGTTTTGGGCAACGAGCAGGTGCCTTGTATTCATGTCAGCCCCTCACAGAGGCTCTCTCAGACGTTATGCCATCTTCCCCCTTTTCTTTTAGTCGGAGCATTTCTGACAGAGACGATAAATTTAGCTTTGCATGTTTTTTATATTCTCCATCTGGAGGCCACAATTAAATTAAGTACACTGTAGCTTTGTGTGACATATTGTCTTATTTTAATATATGCCTCTCCACATAGCCCACTCACTGCTGAATCAATGTCTTTGGAACTTAAAAGCTTCTTTAATGTCCTCTACATCCCATTCAGATGATTTGGTTCTTCATGCTAAGTGGTCTTCAAAATTATTCCTGTGTTAAATTCTGGATCTGGTTCACAGCATGTAAATTGAAGTGCTGATGCTCAGCTTTTCCTGTTTAAATTGGCGCAAATAAACTAAACGAAAATTAACGAAATTATTTGCTCGCGAGATTTCTTCACAGACCCTTCTTGTGGTGGAAATAATAAATAAAAATGTAATTTGCACGGCTTTGTCGCGCATACAGGATGTTTCATTAATGCATTATTCGTATCTTATTTTTTGATGATGCGGACGCATGATATTGCCCCCTAGCAGTGTCTTAGTGGGGGACTTATTTCTCACACATGATGTTGAGAGTTGGGCCGTGGTTGGGCCAGTTACCACCCATGCGAAGCCAAAATCAGTAGTTTGTGGGGCTTTGTCACCCACTTCTTGCCCTCTTTGTCTTTTTTGGGCCACATTTTCATAAAGGCATGCACTTGTCCACAGTGGACTATGACTATGCAAGTATATGCATTGCATTCTATTCCGTTCAAACAGTCAACCGATGGTGGCGCCTATTTTCTTCTTCTTTTTTTTTTTTTACCCTTCGACAAGAAAAATACTGAAGGCTGTGAGTTTGCCTGAATGAGTTTGTTTGGGTCTGCAATGCCAAGACTGACACTCGTCATCTGAAATCATTGTTTGCGTGTCATACCTAGAAAATTAGCCTCTCGTTGTTCAAGAATGCAGTGTTGACGAGCACTTCACAGAATTATCACAGATCAGTTACTTTTACAAAGTTCTTCTTTCTGTCCTTTGTATGAGATCAACAAAAAGACAATCAGATTTTATCTTCCCTGTAAAGATTTTGTTTTTGATAGTTTTTCCTGCATTCTGTGAAAGTAAATGACTCTGTGTTATTGTACCTCTTTAAATACCAGTGGATAGAAACACTGGAAGCTCATTGAAATAGACTATTTACTGTTAATTATCTCTGATGTTTCCCCTTTTGCTGGAGCGTATAATGCCGATATCTTTATTTTGCTTATTTTCTATGGATTGGACACTCTGCCAAACTGATAGGCAGCATGATATGCACCCAGCATACAGTTGCGGCGACGTTTTATAATCTCTCTGAAGCTGGCATCTTAATGGTGTTGGCAGCAGCGGTGGTCATTTCCATGCATGCTCGTATTCTTTTACGGTCTGTTTCTGTTTTGCTGCTTATTACAGATGTTATCAATCTCATATGGGTGGAAATTGTGGCCATGATGCCACTAATCATGAGATGTCACCTCCAGTTAAGATAATATAAAAATGGCTTTTGCAGTTTTCTATACATTTCAGTGACTCGAGGGTAATACATATGGGCCTTTCTGATCCGTGTTTTTTTGAAAAAAATATCTGTAGCGCTGCTGTCATTCTTTACGTCTCTCTTTCTTTTCCATTTATACCACCTCCCCACTGTCGAGCAAGGATGGTACATGTCTCTGGAAAGGTTATATGTTGCAGGTCTTGCATTTGTGGTCGATCCTCATTTATATGCTGGGTTTTGCCTTTTTTTTCTGTTTTTAATCCACTCAATTGTCCAGTAAGTTGAAGTTCCCCTTATTATTAGTAGTGCACGTCATTGTAATAAGCACATAGCTGGTAGCTTAATAAGATTTTCTTTAGTGGAGTAAGTGACATATTGAGAAAAACAAGCTGAAGAAACCCCTGGCAGTTCATGTATTCATGCTGTCATTTCACTTCTCTGTATCCCCAGCAGCTGACGCAACATTCACTCGTTGGTTATTTTAACAAAGCTGCACCCTCTACAAATACAAAAAAAAGTATCTTGATACCCAAACCCCGTTGCCTTGAAACTAGCTTCCAGGATATTCAAAACACCCTGGACTTTAAGGGTTTAGTTTTGATATAATTCTCAATTGAAGAATGCTTAGTTTATAAGCAATTTGGAGACCATAATAAAAATTGAATATCACACTATTTCCCTTTGAAACGTACCAGAAGGCTGAGCCATTCGGAAGGTTAATTGCACTATATATAGAAAAAGAAATTCAGTAGACATACCGTTTTTGGTTACAATATCGATTCAGGAACTGTTATGGATATAATCATTCCTGCATTGGGTTATCATTTAGAAAAAAAAAATGGTGAAATATGGCCAAACTCTCCCCACATAAAAAAAATTATATATATATATACTTTTGGCCTCAAAACATTGTATCTTTGATCTTCTTAGAATCTGATTATTATTACTCTAACAGTCTGAAAAAAGGATAAACCAAACACATGTTTTCATTTAAAAAGTAGGTATCTGCTAATGCTTGGTTTATTTGACCAAAAAATGATAATAGCAATGATGATATTATTAATAAACTGGTTTGGTGATACACTGATCTCCACCTTTTATCTTCCGCCAGCGCACATGTCAAGTTGTCACAAACTTATGAATATGTATGAGTTACTGGGCGTATTTCTACGCGTGTGGTGTTCGTGTCACAAAGCGAGACGATAAAACGCCTGTTGCAGTGAAAGACGGATAGATGCTCGTACGGCAGTACCTTTTTTTCTTTTCCTTTTTTTTTTTTTTTTTTTTTCTCACAGCAGAGTTCCCCCCCAGATTCGCTGCCATTTGTGAATAACTGATAAGATGATATGGGATGACTTGACAGTGTGCCGGGTTGGGTTTGATGAAAAGAAAAGAAATTAGTAAATGATTGAAATAATAGATAAATGAATAAAGAAATGGATACATTAAAAATAGATGAATAAGTAAATAAAAAGGTTAATAGAATGAAAAAAACTGAAATGAAAAAAAAAGTACTGATTTCTATTGGTGACTACATCACGAAATGTAATAATAATAAATAAGGAAGGCCATGGCATGTTGGATAAACAATATAAGTAAGGAATAGACAGGAAATAAAAATAATAATACTGATAATTAATAGAACGATTGACAGCAAAACTGCCATGACTGTTTATTGTAAGTGCAAATAAATTAAGTTGTGAGAAAGGGGAGATGTGTCACATTGTCGGCGAAGCTAAACATCAGACAGGTTTGAGATATGGACTTATCAGAGAGAGAATGTTTCCTCACTCTGAACACCAAACACCTGGGCTGAATAAAGATGCGGTCTTGAATTCTATGGTGATTTTCAGAGAGCTCTGAAATGGCTGTGGCCATGCGGCTTTCACGACTGAGAATACGAAAAATACTCTGCAATGATAAATAAATGGCTATTCACCACTGTTGTGGAGGTAATGTCTATCCAGGAATATTAGAGTGGAGGCAGGAATTTGAGGAAAGCGAATTTTGAAGGAAAATATCATTACGTTTCTTTGGGTATGTTCCCCAAATAACATTTGTGCCCAAGCAGGGATAGGTTTCAGACTGGCGTTCATGAGATATTTCACAAAGACTTTGCAGGAAAAAGTCAGTGTAATGTAGTTGTCCAGTGATTTGTGGTAAGTATCTGTTAGAAATGTTAGTTTTAGAGAAAAAAAAAAAAAATCTATTTCTGACAACTGAACAATTTCCTGTCTTATCTCCATTAATACAAAGCCATTTGTCATAATTTCCCTCCACAAAGCTTGTGTATTCCATAGCTGTCATCTTATTGATTGTCAACACAGACAGAGAAGAATGCCCCCATTCCAGGTCTGACTTTTGACGGATGAAGAAGCTTTAAGATAAACCTTTTTACAGCGTTATTACGATGACTATATTTTGGAAAAGAAATGCCTCATGTATATTGTGATGAGGAGATTAACGTTCGAACTCTTAACCCAATTCAAATGATTGAGGCTTAAAATGATGATTATTATTATTGATATATTTGTATCATTTTAACATTTTGTGGACATTCTGCTGGTGGAGTTGTAGAAACATTTTACCCAACTGTTGGTGTGCGTCAAATGGCTCAGTTTTTTATTATATTTATCTCATTTTTGTGCAGGTTTGTTTAAAAAGTCTATGCAAAGCAGTGGACGTGGCTTTGTTGACAGTCACACCTTGACAAATCGGAGACGATAAGATCTCCGATTGTCGTGTATTGCAAGATTTAGGCTCTTATGTCCAGATTAGATATATAATCCCCCGAGAATTCCCCAGGCCTGCACTCCAACCCATAACTCTTATGTGCCTTCAGTAGGAGGGTCCTTGGAAGTACCTATTCAAATGGAAAAACTACAGCAGCTGATTCCTCTCAACCTGAAGGAGCGGGAGATCTATGTGACCTCCCTCTGGGTATCTGAGCGCGTCACTGAAAGACTCCTTATCTTTCAGGCTAAGTGCAGCCACCCTGGGCAGGGTAACTCATTCTGGCGACTTGTATCAGAAATCTCATTCTTTCGGTCACTAGCCAAAGCTGGTGACCACAGGTACCTTAAATTGACTGGTAAATTGAGAGCTTTGCCTTCCAGCTCAACTCCGTCTTTGCCTGGATAGACTTGCACGGTGCCGGCATTGCCGTTGAAGCCATGCTGATTCACTTAGCTTATGCCCCCTCATGAGAGACCGTAAGATACTGAACTATTTCATTGGCGGCAATAAAACTCAATCACACATCAGAGGAACAACACGCTTTTATTTGCAGCGAACCAATGAATAAAAAGACCCCCTTTTGTGTGTGTGTGTGTGTGTGTGTGTGTGTGTGCGTGTGTGTGACTGTTGGGGCGGGGTATTTTTTAGCAGCCATGAAAATGCATATCTTAACATAATCTTTCATATTAGGCCCATGCCCCTTTTAGTCTGGTTAGCTGTCTGTAATTATTATGAAACGGTCTTGTTTCAGGAGTCTCCTTTTAGGCAAGAGTTTCACAGTGGCGACAAAAATCAGATGAGTCATATTGTCACGTCGCTGCATTAAAGAATGAAGAGGAAGCCGAGAGGAGAAGCAGAAGAGTGAGGGCTATACATATTTTGCCATCCTTAGTGATAACATTAACGTCAAGGTGGGAGAGGGAAGGAAGACATCACAGCTAATGAATATTTATGGAGGCCCAAAGTAAAGTGCTGTTTTAGAGTGAAGTGGGACAGAATGGAGCTGAAGACAGCACTTTAGGGCTTATTCTTGCATGTATGAATATTCATTGTTCATTGTCCCAAAAACAATTTGCTTAACGCATTTGACTTCTTTTCATCCGTTAAAAATGCGCAAGGTTTTACCTATGCATGGTTTGGCGTATAATTGCGATCCATCTCGAGTCTTGACACTGTATGTCTGGAGTGAGATCTTCTAACTAAAATACGGTACGACGTTTAAAAGCTCAGTCATTGAGAGCATGAACATGGTCGTCTGTGCTGATACATCTATACATCGGTGGAGAACCCGAATTGGTATTTGTTATGGCACAGTGTCCGCTTTTTTTCTGTTTGTTGCCATGTTACTCGTGAGATGTGTTCCTGGCTCCGGTGGAATCTTTATATCATGTCATATTTGTTTGGAAGTCTGAGAGCGTGTTCAAGTGACAGAGTCTATAACACCATCATATCCCAGACAGCGTAATGTCCTTGAGCATATTTCACAACATGCTACATTAGCCTTCCCCAGCCCCACTGAGCCATGCACTTGTCATCTCAGCCAGAGCCAGCGTTATTTGAAAAGCTAGCATGTCACCTGTCCTGCATTATAAATCTTGCCAGAGGTTTTCTATGTCAGGAAAAACCCAGCTCGAATTGTGATCATACAGAAATAAAAGAAAACTTGAACCGGAAGGTAGTGCAGATTCAGACTTCCATGGTAATGATGTTGAAATTTCGTACCTTCGCAGTTAGCTAAGTGAAAAGATGACACTGTCTGTTGAGTGAGAGGAGTTATCGATTTGTATTTATTACACATGCAAAATATGTTAAAGTATCGAAGTGCAGCTCCTTTTTTTAAGAATATGGCTATTTAAGGAAGAAAAAAAAGATCACACGACTGAGCAAGCTTTGCTATGCTGAGCATCTTTAAAATACCTCAGGTCCAAGAGGGCTCCGGTGTGTATACTGCAGCGGAGGATGAAGTAATAGCTGCCGAGACCTCCCCTTGATCTCGGTCTGATTTCAAAACCAATCTATGTCCAAGAACGTGGTTTAAATCATTCTACGCAGTCCGAGTTGTTCTAAATTACAGCGAAAATATGGAGAACCCGAAGGAGAGTTTTTATTAGATCCCCGCACTCTATCCCTCCTTGAGATTCCACCCCCACCCCGAGATCTGTCCATCCTTTCCTCGTGTCTTTAACTATCACCAACGGCTCTCTCAAATAAGACTAAGTGGCTGTTACAATCCAAAGCCCGCGGGGTCACCTTTTCACAGGGCAAAGTAAGCACAGTTCTTTGCTTCTTGCACAGGCCCAGTGGACTATATGTCCAATGCCGAAGAGCGTTCACACACTTACATAAATCCTGTGAAGTATTCGACTGCCGTGTTTCATTAACCTGAGCCTTAGGGAAGTGGAGTACGTGCCGTAAAAGCGCACAGGTACTTCACACCCAGGATTCGGCTGTTTGATTGCACGTTTAGTAATCTTGGTTGGCGCCGGGTTGATGGGGGGAAAAAAAGATAAAAGCTGTGTTGTTCTGTCGATGGCGGCGCAGTAATTGGGTGAAATGTCAGACTTTTTGTCTTTACTGTGTAAATATTTTGTTTAAAGGTATTGGTGATGACGTGATGTCTATTACACCTGTCAGTGCTAATTTTAATGATTTTAAGTACCCGGTGAGGCACTGACATAAGTCAGTGGTGTCACTGTCTTTGGATTTATTGCTTTGGCTTCTTAAGAAGTTGTGGGGGAAAAAAAAAGAGAAAAAAAAGATATATAAAAATATATATTCATATGCAAGTTCAAATGGGCTAACAACACTTTATTTTTATTTTATTCTATGTGTCCAGTTGCAATTAGCATTACAGGTTTTTTTTATTCATTTATTCTTTTACTGAGTTATTATCACCATAATTAACACAATCTAAATTATCTGCATACATTCCTCAAATTAAATTTGTGCCCATTGGAAAAAACAGCTTACATTTTGCAGGCTGCTGTTTAGGTTAATAGCAGAGGGTTTAGAGACTTCTCAGATTTGATAAGCTGGTCTCAAGTGATGGAAGAGTGTCAAGTGAATATTAAAGCTGTTTTTTTTTTGCTCAGCATTGTGTGTGCATAGTATGAGGCAAAGGTAGCCTGTTGGCAGAGCCTTAGTGTCACTGATGGTAACCGAGCACCGGGGGGCTGTTTGGCAAGTGATAGTGTGTGTGTGTGTGTGTGTGTGTGTGTGTGTGTGTGTGTGTGTGTGTGTGTGTGTGTGTCAAGGCTCCAGCTAGCCCAACATTGCATGTCTCAACACCCAAGTCATCAACCTTTAATCCAGGCGAGTCGGGAGATGTTTGTTTTTCGTCAGTGCTATTCGTGTTTATGCCTGCCATAAAAAAAATAATAAAATAAAAACAAATCCTGCCAAAACCAACCGATTACTTTTCTGAAAAAAAGGATCTTTTGGGTCCTCCGTTTTGCCAGGATGTGTTTGAACATTTCATTTATATATCTAATATGGAAACTCTGTTCTCCCCTCCCCTTGCCCCTTTTCTCTCCCTCTGCAGGACGAATGTCATAGGATGAACACTGCTGGTGGGGTGTATCTGTCTGTGCTGTCCTCTCTCCTGGCTGTAGCTGGGGCCCTGGCCGCTGCCCTTACACTAGCTCCTCTCTCTGCCTTGGCTGAGGTCACGTATGGGGCAGCAGATGACGTCACTACCGCCAGGGTAGAGGGGGCTCCCTCACCCATAACTTCACTGTGCTCCAGCTTGGTAGCAGGGGTACTCTATGGGTCTTTCTCGCTAAGGGAGCTTTTTCCCTTCAGGGCCCCGGGCTGCTCCTGGTCCCTGGAAAACCCTGATCCAACCAAGTACTCCCTCTATCTCCGCTTTACCCGCCACCCTGTCATCTGCCGGACATACTCCCCGATGCTCCTCTCCCTGGATCACCACCTGGCTAATCAAAGCTGTCCCCTTCACTTGCAGATGGCCATTAGTAGGGATCAGGAAGTGATTGATCTCTGCGGTAGCCAATCCAACTCAGAAGCCCCTTACTCCTTCCTACAATTTGATAAAAATTTTGTCCAAATGTGTCTAACAAGACAGCCCGTAGCAGATGACCCTCTGGTCACGAAGGAAGTGTTGGATTTAAGACTGGTAGAGGTGCTGCTCATCAACAACGAGAACTCCAGCCAGTTCACCTGTGGGATGCTCTGCCGGTGGTTCGAGGAGTGTCTACGGACAGGCGATCATGAAGAGCAAGATGTGACGGACAGCGATGGCTGTGGGATGACCCAAACAGGCTGCATCTGTCCAAATCACAACATCATGGCACCCCCTGTCCCATTACTTCCAGAGACACCTCATAGTTTCAGCAACGGCTCTTTTGCTCCCAATGACTGCTGTGTCACCGAGCTGCACTCAAATGATGCCATCGCCATAGCGCCCAGAGATGTCAGACAAGGTAAGACGATGATTTTTTTTCTGTCGGATTTTCGTTTAGGTCTGATATTTTTCAGCATTCTCTCGCTCCATTCCCAATTGCTTAAGACATTTTTGAAAGATCATTTTATTGATGGTTTTCAATACAATAATCCATTTAAAAACTTGCCAGCACACAAAAACATGAGAAATACACACCTTTTAGCTTCTACCGCGTGACCAGCATGATGCAACTACCTCACATACAAGCACTTCTGCAAATATTTTTTAAGGTGAACTACTGCTCAGTTTTCTCATTTAGCGTTTAATGTCTTTGTACGTCAAGCTCATTATGATAAATAGACAACCAACGTATTTCCTCCCCACCGGGTCTTTGACACCTACTCAGGGAGGTCAAATGCCTCCTTTTGACTATTCTATTTTTTGGGACTTTTTCTTTGTCTGTTGGCTTCTAGTTCAAAATAAATAAATGAATGAATAAAATAAGACACGGCAGTTCAAAGGGGTCTTTTAAAAGCCTTCATCAAAAGATTTGCAAATGATTTTGGAAATTGAGTCCCTCTGATCTATATTTTAGAGATTCCCCGATGAAAACAAGAGGTGTGTGTTAAAATACTTCGTTTTACAGGCAGCATTGATGATTTCATGCAATATGTGTGTTTACACACCTGCATATATGTGAATTCCAGTGTTACCATGTGTGTACAGGTGTGAGAAATCATCCTCTGACATTGTTCAGACCAAATCAGATGTGACGCCAATGCTCATTCTGTACACGTGCGCATGGTCAATCACACATCATTGAGTTGGACAAGTGATTAGCCCTTGTGCAAACAGAACACAGGGGGGGGATTTGTACAATCGTGCGTTTCGGTGTGTCACATTTGGTTCAGAAACATAAAAATATTCTCTGGATGGTCTCAGAACATCATAGCCCTTAAATCCATTTGAAGACGACCACTAGGGGGGTGTATTGACAAATATATTGAAATCATGTTTTGTCTCTTATGATCAATAGAGGTTTTATCCCATTCGTGATAAGGCATATTTCGCACTGAACTGATGGTTAGGAAATCCAAGAAGTTGTTAATCTTCAATGAAAGGCTAACAAATATAGGCAGAAAACATTGTTGTGTTTTTTGATGGTGCATAATCATTGTTTACACGCAGGGAAGTATTTTATCATGTCATAAATTTGGACTTGGGGGTAAGAGAGGTCACAATTCAAGACACGGGAAGAGACGACAGAAAGTTTCTTTTGCCAGTTTGACTTGACTCAACACACTTGTGCTTGTGAAAAAGTCAAAGGAAACAGGCGGATGCCAAGTGTCGGAGCAATTTGAGACTCGTGCCAAAATTTCTGAAAGCTGTTTTGCCTTCTCTGCCTCTCACTGATGTCGCACATACATTACTTACTTAGTCAACCTCTGAGAGATCATTCATTAATGTGATCTCCAGACAGGCCTTGATAGGACAGCCTTCCGACAGCTTTAGCGTGCACAGACTCGTATTCAACCAATTTGATTGTTCTTTTCAGCTTGATCCTGATGTTGGAGAGTACTTTCGACATCAGACAAAGCACTGACATTTGTGCCGTGTGTGTGTGTGTGTGTGCGTGTGCGTGTGCGTGTGTGTGTGTGTGTGCGCACATTCCCACAGTATCCTCCATGTAGTCCATTTTTTTTCTCTCCTTGGTCTAACGGCCAAAACGTTATTTATGGGTTATGACAATTTATGGTAAAGGGTTCATAAGTCAAGGCAACGTGCAAGATTACGTTTTGCTTCACTTGCGCATACCTTCAGAAGGTTACTCAGTGAATGTATGTCCCAAGAAAAGCTGTTTTGAAACCATCAAAGCTTCCAAACTACCTCACTTTGTCCAGTACCCACCAGGAATTTCATTTGCTATCATTTAGATTTTGGTGAGTGTGGACACACACACACACACACACACACACACAGAACAATACTCAATTAGAGAGAAGTCTGTCTTCTATTTTTGCCTGGCTCTACTTTACTGGTAAATGGCTTGGCTGTATAGAACATCCCCTCTGTGGCTGACTGCTCTGGTGTGGTTCTGCCTCATTATGCATGCTCGTGCTCGATCAGGGCTGTCTTCTTCTATTCCATCTCCACTCCTATGTTCCTCATCATCAGGGTGGATTATTGCCAGTGAAGAGACTACACTCCCTTACTTACGGTTCTTTTTCTCTGACGAACCAGCGGTCATTGCTCTCAGATCTTACTCTGAGGTTCTGAATGCCTTTGCTATCTGGGCCATGTAACAGACATTACATTCAAGTAAGAAAAAAAAATTAAAAAAATAACCAAAACGCAACAATCCCATCCGTGCAAGGGATATCCAACTACATTAAAAAGTTACCGCCATGGTTCTAAATGACTCATCACATCTTTGAGGAAAAATTACGCCATTATTTGTGTGTTGGTTCATCCATAATACTCCCATAACAACTATAGTCTTCTTCAATTTAATTAGCTGGCTTCCATTCTGTAACTTGTGGCTGGTAATCGGCGTTCGGCAGTAACATTTGTCAAAGCAGCCGTGTATATATGATACCTCTTTGGCGGGAGCTATAATTGTGTTCACCAGATCTTTTATCAGCTTCAAGATAGTGATTATTTTCCAGAATTTTAACGATCAGATGGGGTTTATGTAACTAGAAATTCAACAATAATAATACATATATTGAGAGGCTGGTTAGGGTTTTTTATTAAAGGCTTGGGCATCTTATTAGTTTCTAAGAACTGATTTTGAAAATTTATCATGTCAGGATCAGAATATTCTATTTCGTAAACAGGAGGTGCTTAACACATTTATAAAATGTGCAAATGTGTAAAATGAGTCACAAACTAAAATATATATGCATGTGTCATTGCCAAAAATGAACGCAGAAATACTTAAATGGTGACACATATTTTGTGTTGTATTTCTGAGCACCCACTGAATGTCGGTGCAGTACGTACACTGTAAATAGTTTCCGTGTTGCTCCACCAGGTCCTGAAGGAACTGTCTGCATCTGAAGACGTTAAATGCTCCTTTGTGTTTACAAGCCAGGTTGTCGGTTTTGTCTCTTTGACTTTTGCTCGGCAGCGTGAAGTGCACAGTGGAGATTTTAGAACTTTTCTGTGTTAACGGCTGCTTGCATCTGTAGAAACTGGCATTGTAGGCACACAATGAGTGTTAACATGTTGTAAAACCTATGAACAGCTGCTGAAAGGTTATTTGTTGAAAGCACAGGTGTGCATTTGTTTTGGAAAATCACATTAAATCATAATAATTATGATGATAATAATAGATGGTGTTGTTTTTCTATTTTTTTGTCCTTGCAACCATTTGCTGAGGTTTAAATACCAGTGCATCTGTTATTTACCTCTCATTTTTGAATCATGGTGACTCACAATCTTTTGAATACATTAAGTTCAAGATGGACCACTGGATCTAGTTACATCTGCTTTATTTTGTGTTTTTCAATTCCATCAATAGAATGCCAATATATGTTAAGTACTCACAATAATACTCTCTGTCAAAATGGGATAATAGTCCTCCAAGCCTTGAATTCGGCATGTGTAATTTAACATTATTTCCCTTGAGACGTATGCCAGCAAGACAAACAGAAATGTGCCAGAGCTTCTGCCTCTCAGGCCTTCATTACTGCATTCAAATTAACATGTTTATTTTCTCCTCCACTATGACAAAGTGTGAAACTATACCAAAGGTTAATAATGTATGCATTTCTCTTTCTGATTGGGCAAGAATGCATTCCCATTGGTATGTCATAAACATTAACAATGTTTTTTTTTTTTTTTTCTTGGGAATTTTTTCTCTATGAAATGCCAGGCCCAGTGTCGAATTATTGCTTCTTGTTACCAGATCACTCTCCAATCCGATTGGATTCTTCATTGGGCCGAGACATATCCTTTGAGATTTTATTTATTTCTATTTTAAATGTTCAAGCATTTTATAATTTCTTTTTCTAGACCTGGTAAACATTCTGTAAGTGATGTTCTTTGACATTTCCCTTTCTTTTCACTTATCAGGGTGCAAGCAAGGTGCAACCTCAAAAGTCAAAAGTTAAGCACTTAAAAGCAGTGCCCAGTGCCTCCAGTGCAAGTGAATTTTGACATTTGCAAATGTGACACATTCAGGGCACAGCTGCATTGTCCAAATGTGTCAACAGATGCAGCCAAGCAAGGACAAACACACCTGCAGTTTGTTGATACTGCACCATTTCCTCTCTACCTTTACTTTAGATTATTGTTAAAACAGATGCTAAATAAGTCACCGGGAGTCATTAATCGTGTACAAATAATCCAAATGCTTTAATTCATATTGTTTTTTTTCAATGCCGGGTTTTGTGAATATGATAGATCATGATTCCGCACCACAAAATGAAATGTAATCACGGACGTCTGTGTGCATGCATATCAATTATTGTATTTTGAAACAAAGTGACTTCCTGGCACTATTAAGTTCTCGGTAGAAAGTCCACTATCTGGGTGTCACACTGTAAAACGAATATCGTTAAACACATGCACCTTGGCCACAGCAACTAGTCTCATTAGCAAAGAGATGGTGCGAAGGGTTTTATCTGCAAAATAAGGACAGGGTAGAGAGAGAGAAAAAAAGAGACAGTTCTGGGATTTGGCAGGACCTCTTGGGACTCGATCACCCTGGCATTAAGCAGGAGCAAGTGGTGTGTCTTTCTTTTCCCATCCCTTCCTTTCTCTCTCCCCCTCAAATTTATACAAGGCGCATCTCTTCCTCATGGGATCAGATCTGTTTCCTGGTTATTAGAGCAGATAGAAGTGTGCGGTTTCATGTGCCTGCTTCTTGCAGCATGGATCAGAGGGATGTTTGTTTTCAAACTGGGGACATACAGCAGATACAGGTGTTTTAATAACCTTTAACTCAGGACAGAAGCGTGCTCTGAGTGGTAAAAGTGCATTCACAGCTGTGTTGATGAACGCCGGTAATTGCATACTTTTCAATACAGTACCTGTTTTCACGAAAATGCTCGAAGCAAAAGGCATTTGCGCGTTCAAAGGACTTTCTGCTCTGGGGGGACTGTGGCTGCAGGATTAGTATTCTGTGCTCATGAGCTATTGCTTTTTCTCCAAACAAGCTCAGCACTGAGCCTCTTTATGCTCATGGAAATGGCCCTGACACGCGCGCCTGCACGCACGTTTGTTTGCACATGTGCATGCGCACACATACAAATACGCACACACACACACACACATACACACACACACCTTGTCATTCATACATTTATCTCCCATTTTCCTTACACCGTTTTTAGGATCAGCATGCTTCAATACACACTCTGGCTCTAGCTGTAGCATAACACTTACCAACTTTCTGCAATGCAATTAAAATTGTCATAAATCAAATGAAAGGAAAATTCTTTGTGTCCATGTCAATGCACTGACCTGTGTGTCCAACTGAATTGTGCGTCGGCAGCATTTTTCAAGGCTTCCTCTGCTTGATGGGGAAGATTTGCATTGTCAGCAGGGTAGGTCGTCCATTCCTTTCCTTGTGTACCTTTGTTTACACAGAGGCAAGGACAAATGGAAACTTCGAACAATAACTAGGACACCCAAACATAAAGAAGAATGAATCTATTTGTTGTATAATCCTTGTCAAAATGTTTCTTCTTGTGACAGCTGGATGTCTTTTTCTTCCCGTGAAGATGTCTTCACCTCTCATCACCCTGAATAAAAATCAAGCCCAGTTGCCATGACAAGAAGAATTTCAGAAGAATTCACCATGACCCGGATGACTGAGAACCTCCACAGACATATTTGTGTTGGAAAGTGTTTAGGACAGCATAGGCCGTCGTTAAATTAAGGTGTATATTTACTGAAAGAAATATTACACTGTGATTGTTTATTTATTTCTTTATTTATTTAGTCATTGGCTCATTCATTGTCTGTGAATGTTCTCAGTCATCTGAGTTGTGGTCTATCATTGTCGAATTTCTTTGACATTTTTTTTTCTCATTATCCCTCTCAGGATAGAAGGGACAGCATACAGATACGGAAAAAAAACAAAACAAAAAAAAAACATGGAGACCCAAATTTTTCAAGATTTTTACTTCTATTCGCCTGCTGTAAATTATTCAACTGTAGGAGGACACCTGAGAAATCATGAAACATATCAGTTTGAATCAAACAAGGACCTTCCTTTTTGTGTCTGAATATGAATTAAATATTATGAATGTGAGGCATAAATTGAATTTTGGTTTTCATTCATCAGCTATGAAAGGCAAGCCTGAAGCTTTAAAAAGAGGAAGGGTTATTTTATGCTCCGACTTGAGAATAAGAGGTCTTTTTGTGAGATATAATTTACGTCTAACTGAAAACATAAAAAAACAAATATAAATATTTCCTATTCATTTCGGATAAATATAAATGACATTATGCAAAATTAACATTAAGATGTTTTATTTTGAGGCAAATTAAATCGGTGAATACCATGAAGACGATAGTCACAACAAGGTGACAAAGACGACTGACGAATCAACCTTTTAATGTATTCAATGTTCACAAAGGAACAATTCGATGGGCTATTTTATTAATTAATTTCTATTTTTTTGGGGGGGGTGCTGAGTCTGCTTTCTGTGTCAGTATGGCCATCAGGTTTTTTCTGGTTCTCCTCTCCAATGTTAAACAACTAAATTGTCCTGTTCATCTCTCTTTTCATATTTGCATTTTTTTGTGAGATGCCCCTTGGTTTTTTGGGCTAAATGTGGTTTTCAGTTGCTCAGCATGAGGTTTCAAATGCCATAGAGATTAGAGCTCTTATTCCCTTGATTTGATGTCAATCTAAGTACGTAAATAAACAGCCAGGCACATAAAATAACTACCCATCACTGATAGCATGTTGCCAAGTCACAGATTTCACTGATATGAAATGTATTACATGCCAGCCTGTTTTTTTGACACTGTGTTGTTGTTTTTACCCTAACAGGGACCGTAAATGCGGCCTTCCTGTCTTTTTGGGCTGAAAATAAAATAATACATTTTTCTAAAATCTATATAGACAGACAGGACTGTGCTTTGGCTCCAGATGTTTGACACAATTGCAATGTGTCTTTAACATCTGAGAAAAATGTCGTACATTAGCTCATTAGAAAAAAGAAATGTCTTTGCTCATCCATCAAACTGTCACGGTTGTTTTTTTTTGTGGGAGATTTTTCTCAAGCATCCTTTGCAGTGGCATATAGAATGTGGAGGCACCATAACCTTTAACCTAAACTGTCTGCTCCCTCAATCACCACCTGCACTATTTCCTTTCCTGTGCGTGTCGTCGTTCGAACCCTAACTCCTCATCATCCTTCAGAGCCAAAGTTTAACAGTGTTTGTCGCCTGCAACCTGACCTCACCAGAGTACGTAACAGGATGTGTATTCATTTTGCTTTTCATAATTTCACATTTCTTATACTGCTGGTACTTTTAATGCAGGAACTGTGGTGTTTCCACTGGAGCTGAAGTTGTGGTAAACTCTGTTCACAAATGGCAACCCACATCCACGGGTTTGTAAACCAGTGCAATAGCAGTTGTCTTGTAAGCAAATCAACATTTGTATGAGGGAACAAAATAAATGACTGATCAGATTTCACCCAAGAATCAAAATTCGAGCAGCACGCCAAGCTTCTGTTTCTACCAAATGTCATTTTTAGCAGAAAGCCATGCAGGGATACTTGACAATGAATGCGCCGTGTCACACAAAGATAAAAAAGGAAAAGAAAGCTTTTCCTCATTCTAACTTTCCACACAAAATGTCAGATCTTTCACAGTAAAATGCATGATTGGAGTCTGACAAGTCTCTGAAGTCTCTGTAGATCCCCATCAGCGTCCCCACGAATAACACACATCGAAATGAACGGCTCTCGGAGCGTGTCACATGATCATAGGCACAGGTGCACAAAGGATGCCGAAGTATTTTCTACAGTTAATCGATCTCATGAACCTACTGGAGCTTGACTAGGACTCACTTGGCAAGAGAATGATATAGACTGTGTGTGTGTGTGTGTGTGTGTGTGTGTGTGTGTGTGTGTGTGTGTGTGTGCGCGTGCGCGTGCGCGCGCCGCAGTGATATTTTTTCCGAACTGTATTATCATTGTATTCTCTAGAAGCAGTCTAAAGCTGCATCAGTCTTTGGAGACATACTTTAGCCCAAGCTTTTAATTTTTTTTTTTGTCATTCTCTCAATCACACACATATATAATGTGAGTTCTCCTTGAATATGGCCAAAAATGGACTTGGTCTCTCATGGCAGGCGTAGATGCGAGGTCTCTCGAGGTTAGCTAATTTGGCCCAGTGGTGCCTGAACCACATCTCCCCTGCGTTCTCACATCCCTCACGTCTTTACTTGCTTCACATGTCGATCCGAAATTCGCCCTCTCCAGAAATATCTTACTCGCAAATCTACCAGGCCCTCACTTCTGCTGGCCTCTTAACGTCATCCAACTTTCATTAGGCGCAGACAGAGTGATGAGCCAAATTCAGAACTGACTTTTGTCCCCCTGTCCTATTTCCTCAACTGGTTGAATTCATGGAATATGAAAGTGATTTCAGTCAGGGAATTAATATTACATTCCCCCGTCGTGCAGTCTATTTCATAGATACATTCATCAATCAAACATGCTGTACACACCGGGAATATATACAGTAGCTATTATCTCTTCTTGTTATATCACTATATTACTTTATTTGCATGGTTTGGATACATCACATAATGCCTCTGTAGTATTTTCCAATCATTTTACATTATTTTACAACTGAATTCACTTGTCATGTTGTCACCAAAATTATTGTGTCAAAATATTTGCAGTTTAATGAGTCATTTTTTCGCTCTTTGTATCCCAGTTAAAACACAGATATAAACTTAGTTTTTCGTAAAATGTTCTCACAAAAAATTAATATGATAAAAACTCAAGCTACAACAAGTGAATTATTTTTCCTGTGCTTTGAAAGATTGTGTAAGGAGAGCTCAAGGGGACGCTGTTGACGATCCACTTGCAAGGAAATACATCGTTGCAGTGACTTTGACAGCATCAGGTTGAGCCCGAAGAGAGCTGTCATTGTTCTCCGGATCAGTCTTTCATAGTCCGCCGGAATAATTATTTCGCTGTGACTTTTGTCTTGGGTGGTGTACAGGTATTCTGTCCTTGGTAATTTGCTCAACCTGCGTTGTCTCCTAATGCTCCACGATATGAACAAATTCCATTGGACTGGACAACTGCATCATGGATTGTGATTGTGGGGGGTAGGGTCAAAATCAGGAGTGTTTCACGAATCCTTCAGAAACCGTGAGTCAACTCGGACCCTTTCTGGAGCTGCTCTTTGTACTGCCAATAATAAAACCTCATGAGAAAGCAACGTTCCTGACTGTACCCCAAGTTTGGGAAAAAAAGGAACATTGCTTTAAAATAAAGCATGGCGAGTTAACAGCAAGTGCTTCTGTCAGAATTTCCCAATGACACCCATTTTACAAGTTGCATATGATGTGACACATTTTTGTCATAAAAAAAATCATAAATAGAGTAAAAGTAAAATACAAATACACTTGTTTTATCCTAATGTTCCTCGTCATGCAGTGTACAGTATATTGTGATGATCCCGTGTTGCCGGGTTATATAGAGCGCTGTGACCCATGTGGTAAACAACTGGCCACCTGAGCCCAAAGCGAAACATTCGAAACACGTTCCTGTGTTCGCATGCATCATAATGTGTGTCTGTGATCATATGTGTGGGTGCAGGCATGTGAGGAGATAATTTTACTTCCTGGGCGATCGGAAAAGATTTACAGCTGTGGTATAATTACCTCTTGCTAGCGAATAGTGATTTAGTGTGCAAAGGACCTGTCACCCCTCAGGTAGAATGATATTGAGAGCGCCACAGCAGTTGACATCCAGTGGTTATCTAATGCTATTTTGAAGGCGCTGTCTCCATTTATTTCCAGAGGTGAGCGTAAGGCATCCACACCGGAAGAGACGGTAGATTGCTGATATCGAGCATCTTAGAGACACGGCAAATAACCCGTCATCATGCATGCGATGTGTTTTCTGTTGAAATAGTTCTGACCAACCTCGACTTTTGAAAAACTAGGTAAATATGCGATGGCGTCCCGTTTACTTTGCTCACTGTCACACAGATGTCTTCGATGCCCGAAAAAAATGTCCTTCACATTAAGTGTCACATGGACACTCTTACCCCTGAAATGTCTCCTCTGGGGAGCTCATTTGTATTAATCCAGTCTGACATGATGAGAATGTGTTTGCTAGACTGTCTTCCACTGAAAGACCGGGCTATTCTAATACAGGAGAAAATCTTCCTGATTATCTTCACGTATATCCAGACCACTGCAGTCACCGAGGGACGCCTTTATTTGTTTTCTATGGATCTGTATTTCTGAAAATTACATTTGACGGTCTGGTTTTATTTTCAAATCAGTGAATGTTTCCATTGAATTGCAAGCAAATCTTTCCAGACTGCATCTCTGCTCTGAGCACCAATTCATGAATTCATCATAAAAATTCAGGCAAAAGATGGCCTCAAGTGTGGATTTGGGATTGTCATCAATCCCCGAAAGTCATCAAGGACTTAGGATATCCTGGTTAAATCAATACATTGGTGGCGGCATGAGATGGTTTCAGTTTGAAAAAATAAATAAATTATATATATATATATATATATATATATATGAGCCTGTCATCTTCAAATCAGACATGTATTTTAAGCAAGTTGCACCATGTCTGTGTCTCAGCCTTGAGCGACATTGTGCCATGTCCACATAATTTAATGTTGAGATAACAGCTGAGCCTCAACTGAAGTATTTCAGTAATTGTTTTGTGTCTGCATTGTTTTCCTCATGACCCAAAAAAACAGAGTTTAATCCAGTCTGACATTTATAGAAGAGAGAAAGGAGGGAGTACAGAGAATAAGTTCCAAGCAATGGCTGAGTGATAGTTCTGGTAATGAGGCATTTAATTTGAGCGTGACAAGGTAGTCTGCTGATGTAGAAATGGCTTAACAGTCTAGTTCACCAATCAGATTGCTCAGTTGACACTGTTGTATAATAAAAAAAAGACCCTGATCCTTGAAGCATGATGGTGTTTTGTTCACTGTTGTTAATCTTCTATATATCTGTTGGTTGCCTGAATGCTGCTGACACACAGAGACTGTAAGAACAGCTGTACTCAATATGAACGCCCACGCGAGAGGAGAAGGATGTGCATGCATTTGAACGAGAGTTACTGCTTCTGCCTCATGTGCGTCTGCAAGCATGTGTGACTCTGGACTATTGACCACCTAATTTCTTTTTTTTTTGTACACGTGTGCATGATGTAAACTATCCCCCGCTCTCTGACTCATGCTCTCACCTGGTAGTAATGGCACCCTTTGAAATACTTGAAACACATCTGAGCACATACGCACATGAATACACACAGGCATTGTTACACAAACTCACATGGGAACAGAAAATGCACTGAACACAGAAGGAGACAAGGGAAATAAGTACCTTGCATAGGGCTGGACATGTCTTTGTGTGTGTGTGTGTGTGGTTGATTTGACAGAAAACCAATGATACAGAATTTGTAAACTCTGTTACATTTAGAATATATATATACTCAATATGGCTGAGCGGTAAGTAACCCATCCCCTATCGATGACTGATCTAACATTCTGAAACACAGCTTTAGATGAGTTGGTTGAGCTCACTTTTCAAGCAGATATCTCAAAGGTTTGTAGTGGATGAGATTTATTGAAATACAGAAATATAACCTCAATTGATTTTAAAAATAGGACCTCAGAGAAGTAATATAAGATTAACAACAAATAGTACATCAAATACCGCAACATTAAATTGGGCTGAAGAGAATTGCCCTGTACACGGAAGAAAATGACACTTTAGTTTCCCTTTTCTATGTGCATTTATACATTAAAACATTAATAAACAGATCGGCTTATTTCTTTTGTAATTTAGTGCATTAAGCAAAATATATGATATTTTCCTGAAAACACACCTATCTAAAAATGGTTTCTGATAAAACAGACTTTAGCCAACAACAGAATGAATCAGAAAGCAAACACTAATAATGACTGACCTGTATTCATTTATTTCATGCACAAATTTACAAAAAATATTCAGCTCAAGCAGCCAAGGTAAAATTGTTGATCAATAACTTTTTTGGAAGGATAGACACTGACACTTGTAAATAGATGGTAAATTCTCTTGTTTGGTGCAATCCAAAAAAAAGGGGAGGCAAGGTTGAGGAAAGACCACATAATGTTTTTAGTCACATGTTTTAGTTACATGTATATTTTTGTAACTATTTATATAGATTTATATTCATACAATTCTTGACATGATAATTCAATCCATTGTCATTTTTTTAAAGATTATACTGAATCAAATATGTATTTTTTTAAGCATCCGGTGGCTTCTTAGATTTTACTTTATTACTTTTTTTATTTTATTATGTTGTTTTTTCCCCATGGAAGGGCCATTCTTTATTTAAATGTTTTTTTAATTAGGAACTAATTTGTGACATAAAACACATGTTTGCACCCCTTTGAGGAGTGGATGTAGGGTACTCCACTTTTGCATTAGTGGGCCTCTTATTGGGAGATTTCCAGGCCAGGTGAAGTCATTGAACATGTGATGAGGACCATCTTTGTGAAAACCACTGTGATTGAGCAGAATTAGAGAAACTGTTTGCCGAAATGTGACACAAACTGCATATTCCTACATGTCTCAGCTTCATTGAATTTAATCAGCCCTTAAAGTTCAGCATTAGCTTCACCCGTAATCTGACATACTGCTTGTCAGACAGGCCAGCTTTGTATTATTCCTTTGCTGCTCCATTGAGACCCACAGATCACTGGTCTCTAGTATCACTGACCGACTAATAGATACACTCTTCAGAACTGTGTTGTAAGTCAGATTGTTTTCTATGCAGAGGTGTCCAAAGTGCGGGCTCTCTGACCGTCGTGAACTCGTTGGAGTGTGTTTCTGTGCAA
This sequence comes from Fistularia tabacaria, assembly GCA_901007705.1. Classification (NCBI taxonomy): domain Eukaryota; kingdom Metazoa; phylum Chordata; class Actinopteri; order Syngnathiformes; family Fistulariidae; genus Fistularia; species Fistularia tabacaria. The sequence continues at coordinate 70,462 of CAAKHD010003565.1, forward strand.
CGTCTCGGCCGTTGCGTTCGTATGACAGCCTTAATTGGTGCTCGGTCTTTGCTGCGTTTCAGCGTGTCTTCACCCGAACGATGACCGGTGAATGACAAACACTCTGTGCCCTTGCTAAGTCAAAGTTACTGCAATTAAGTGTGACTAGTTCCTCGCTCTCCCTCTGCCTCCCGCTCTCTATTTGTCAGAGCATATTAGCATCACCATCCGGTGTGTGGCAATTAAATATATCCCTGGGCAATGAAGCCCAATTTAAAAAGCATTACAAGTCAAGGAAATCCTGTCCTGTGAGTTAAGCGAACGCACACGGCATTGTGTGTGCATGCGTCAGTGATTGTATTGGCGGGTGTTTATGCATGTTCTTTACCTTCACCATCCATCAACGCAATCATCCTAACCATTTGCTTTGCTTTCAAGACCCTCAATCAGCCTCTAAAACTTTTGCGAGGCCTCTTCGCCCTCACCTCGTCCTTCTCTGGACGCTGCGGTGAGGTCATATTATCCTCGTGGAGGTCTAATGGACCAGCGATGTGGCACTCCGGATCGCTACATACTGAATGTATTGTCTGGTTCCCAATTTGATCCAGTTTATGACTATAATGAGGAGAAACCTACAGAAGTGAGAAGCAAAAAATAGTCTGGCGTATTCACAAGTCTACGTCCAATTAGAGATCGTAAACATGTTTAATTGTCTGAGAAACACTGAATAATAACTTCAAATTTTCTAAATGAGGCATGCCGCCTAGGTGATGGGTTTGAATCGGAGTTTCCTATTTATGCTTCAGAAGATCAGCGGGCAGCTCTGGCTCTCCGAGATCAAGTCAATCCTTTTCAATCCTTCCCATTAAAAGACATGCAAAAATCACTGCTGCTTTCATTGTTTCTGTACTTAAATGTGAATTTAGGTATCAGGAGATGAAACATCCAAATGATGAGCCATTGTGTAATATTGGCCTGCTTTCTGGCTCTCAAGCCTTAACCTGCTACTAAAAGTCACTGGCATTTAATTTTTATTTATTTATGTATTTATTTTTGTCCCTTTGATGCATAATGATTGTATTTCAACCAAAAAGTTAAAGAAACCCAAAAAAAAAAACCCTGACCTCAAAGTGTGCCCAGACCCAGTCTAAAAATACCAGAAGAGGTTTATGATGCATGCAAGCCATTAAGATATAAATAATGAGACAAATAAATGGATAAAAGAAGAAAAAAAAAAATCACCTTGCCTTTTGTTCTACAGGGACATAAAGCAAGGTATGCCTCCCTGGTCTTGCAGGAAATAAATGCGCTTGGGATTTATCGAGACAGTGGCTGTATAAGCCTACTGTCACACTCCAGCAGTTACCCGTGGTGGATTTAGGACTCAGGAAAGAAGAAGCACTTTTAGTCTCCATCTCAGTCTCATTTCCGTTTCTTTAGCACACTGCTTCAAGTACCATTTTTTTTTTTTTTTTGACACTACAGCCGATTCTTATTTCAACTTCCTCAAGTGGAACTCGACTGGTATTTTGCGATAAAAAAAAAAAAAAAAATTCAACCTGTTTAATGGAAGCATCTGCATACGTGCTGTCCGACCTCATCCAGAACTATATGATTCGCTAAAGGCAACGCACTTGGCTCAGAGCCCGTGGTAATCTCTGCCCGCCTGTCTGTGCCATGCCAACGGCTGTCCTCAAATTGCATTTGTTTTACAGAGTTGTAAAATATTCATGGAGGAAAATAACTGAGAAAGATGTCCACATAGTCCCCGTAAATTGATATCCAAATCACCCACACCCACCTATATACCTGTGATGGGAGATTTGACACCCTCAAGGGCACAATGAAATAGATGACAGCATCGCCGGCACGTGCCAAAACCCGGGTGCCAAACATCTTGCTCATCTTTAAAACGGACACATGTGTGCAAATGGATGCAGATGCCTATCCACATAAAATACGCATGCACAGATCCCAGATGGATGATGCAGGTTTGGGAGTAGGTATCGATCGACACTTGTCAGCATGTCCTCTATAACAAGTACTGTCCCTGAAAGCACCGCAGCGAGTCAGTCAGGGGGAGAGATAGGGGGAGAAATCAGGCTGGAGAAAGGAGAATGTTGGTGTACCTTTGAAGCCGGAACAACAGACAGAAGCAGAAAATCTACTGTTCCATTTGACAAACTAGAAGAGATAGTGGCCAGAGATGGCCCAAAGTGTTTTTACTCACTCTTTATTTCCCCCAAGGCACAAGAAAAAAAAGAAAAAAAAAGACCTTTAATTTATATTTCCTTTGCAAGGCTTGCTTGAAGTTTATGAACAAGGGCAGAGTGGCTGGAGCCAAAGGGCAAGCCTGATGATAATGATGAAGTATCTAGCCACCCGGCTAACGAGAGCCTAGATCTGCCCCGAGTCTGCCTGCGATGCAAATTTCTCTTACACCAGCAATGAATCAAATACGTAGCAAAACCAATGTTTCTCTTCACAGCACTTTAGCAATGCCATCATTCACAAAGGACACACCAAAGGCATACACATTGTAGAAACAATGCCGACACAAACGTGTACTAACGCTCAGAAAAAAAAAAAAGAAAAGAAAAAGACAGTTTCAAATCACACTCTTGCAAAAACTCTCCAACAAACGGCGTTTGGTCGTGGCAAAATACGAGGAAAAAAAAACCAACCCGCACTGATTCATGTTCAAGGGAACCCCTGCGTACGGCCAGTGTGAATCCTTTGTCTTTTGGTTCAGGGATTATTTCAGTGCACAATGGCCTTTAACATTGAGATGACAATAACAATGATCCCAAGTCAATTTCCAAAGTTGATGTTCTTGGAAGAAAAAACACACAATGGCATTAGGCAGATCTTTTCTCCTCTTCTGTCTTTGACCACCCGGCACCCTTTTAATCCTGCAGCATCTATTTTTATTTATTTATTTATGTATTTATTTATTTCTATATTCTGCCACAAGTCGCATCTCTGTTTCAAGGATGAAAACATCTCAGTGGTAAATTATAAACGAATCTGTGGGAGCATCAGTGCCAAATACCGTCCATTTCTGCTCTTTTCTTTTAATTTTATTTGCCTTTGTGTTTGTGTGTGTCTTTCATTCATTTCATTATCATGTTGCTCTGCCAGGCCTATGGGTTTACCTCCAGGGAGAGCACGCAAAACATAACAGTGTGACAGTAATTTGCTGGAATGAATCTTGGGCAAGCTCACCTTGTGTTCGTCGTATGAGCTAGACCGTAGACGGCACAATTTATTATGTAAGAGTTGTAAATTAGATTTTTTTTTTTTGGCTAACCGCATCTTAAGTGGGTATTTACACAGAATGTTAAACTCTGTTGTTCATGAATAAACATTTTAGGGCTCACATTCACTATATGTTAAAGCAAAGACAAATGTGTACTTGTACGAATCCGTGCCCATACTCAGATGTCATACAAATTCAAACACACACACACACACACACACACACGGTCTCACAGACAGATGGTGACAGCCTTTTAAGCCATTGTCAGATTAATAGCCACTTTCTCTCTGTGGTCAATAAATGCTTCAGGGGGTTCCCCAGGGGCTCCAGAATAGCTCCTTGTATGTATGTCTTTGTATGTGTGTGTGTGTGCGTGTGTGTGTGTGTTTCCTTTGTTTTTTCTCTTTTCTGGTTTTTGGGGGTGGGAGGGTCTAACAGGCCTCATGAGTCAACCTGTCACTGCCGTGATGCCTAAGCAGTTGGCTGGCCAGCGGGGAACCAATGTAAGGCAAAGAGCGTGCGATATGTATAGGAGTGTCACTGTGTTTCAGTGTACTTCTGTTGCCTTGTTATAGATAATGTCTTTTCTTGTTCTCAACAGTGAATGTATTTCCATCCTACTTTATTTTGTTTTTTAGCCTGAGGCTGGTATTGGTTTTCCCAGCAGCAGCGCTGACAGATAGCTCGTGCACACATCACAAATTTCTTCAAAAAGCTCAATCCAAGCCAAAAATAAAATACATCGATTCATTAATTAATCAACAGCAATAATAACAAAAACAACCATCCCTCTCAGGTGCAATTCAGGGTTCAGATTTTCTTTCAAAAGACCTGGGGACCTATTCCCCTATGATTCACAGCCACATTAATATTCTCGATTTCGTCCCATGCTGCCTTTTGTTGTTGTTGTTTTTTTTTTTTTTTTCTTTTTTAGAACGCTCATGTCTGTTAGTCCCACTTTGGATCGGGGAATCCTCGATGGAAGTAAGGGACCTGGATACACATGTCACCGACATCTTCATTCTACAGGCTGCTAAGGGTCCTGTTCCTACATAGGGGAAGGATCAGACTGGATTTCATGGCGTCTGAATATGTCCTGTGGTAACATGGGATTGAAAGGACAAGGCTGGGAAGCATTGGAGCTTTTCATGGTTTTTTTTTTTTTTTTCTTGCCCTGGGAAGAGTTGAGCACACGTGCTCTTCTCAGCTAGTGAACCCTGGTTGTTCAAACGAGCCCCGGTGGTCCTCATTACCCTTTCCCTTGGCACACTCACGCACACAGATGCACACATTCATGGAGCACTCATAGATACACAAAAAAAAAAGGAGCATGCCTCCACTCAGCTGTTAGCTTTGAAGATATGTTAGAGAGTTAGGCGGTGGTTTGCAATATTGCCCAGGCAGCTGTTTTTTTTCTCTTTTGAACATTTTTACTTAAGGGGTCGTCGCAATGGATACAACAATATTCAGGCAGCATCGGGGCTGACAGACCAGTCGTCCAAATTTTCACTAATGCTCATCTCATAATGATAAAACCGTGTTGCAAAGGTTCCTCCTCAGGTGCAGTTTGTAAGCTTTGTTGCCTGGACATACTGCTTTCATGTAATTACTCAAGCTACGCTGCCTCACACAATATCACAGATCTGCATGTACTATTTCTTATATGCCCAGCGCGGACGCTAATGATTATCATACGAGTCATACGAGCCAGCTACATGCGTGCAACATCGTGCACAATTCTCTTGGGTAGGAGGACGGGAATGAAAGTGTAACATGTCCTGCCTTGAGTCAAATTTATTCCACTTGCATCTCCGCTTGGTTTAAAATGAGTTACCCCAGCAGAGTGCACATATCATCTGGCCATAGAAGATTTAGCTAGTGCTAGTGCTGACTTTTATGTGCCTGTGTAGGGGTGGTAAGGACGCAGTGTAAGGAAAAGTCATTGTTGGATTGATTCAGGCGGAGTTGTGATGCCGGGTTCACTCAGCCAATTGTACAGGTTAGATGTCCGTGGCAGCACAAGGCCGTCCAAAAGGTCTAAGAAGAGATGTATTCGAAATGTTTTTCTCACTCCTGGAAACCGCGACATGGTTGATGTTTGATGTCTATGGCTCTAAAATGCGGTTTTGATCCAGGCAAGTTACATGTGACAAACCTAGCATCATTTCATAAGCATTAGAGCCCACACATCTTTCTGAGCTAAAAAAGGAAATAAGATGATCTTTGTTGCCAAGTGGTGCATACAATTTCCCCAGTCTTAGGATAACCTTGGCTGGTTGATCAGGGCCTTAATTGGCTAGAAGTAATCAAGAGATTAATCAGTGGGAAATTCAGCTGATGCTGGAAACTGCCGAAAAAAAATACTGGGACATAAAGGGCAAATAAGACAAGGAAAAGGAAATACATTGAAATATGATTTTTTTTTTTTTCAGGACATGGATTTGTGCTGCCTCAGTAGGTCAGCACTGCCTGCATTTTAAGGTCCTTATATCCATGCGGTTCTGAATTTATTGAGAGACAGAGTGGCACAGCTTAATTCATTACTTAATATGCTGGGCGCCATCTTTATTGATTTACATTAAAGATAAGAGAGACTGAGTCAGTCACTCTGAACTTTTAGATTTATGCGGTAACATTCCCGCTGCAAATATTGCTGAATATTGAGGCTGCAAAATTTAAAACAACAGTTATAAACTTGAAAGGGCTGAACAAATGCTAACCATAGCACATACTAGTTTAGAGCTTTGCAGTATGTCTCGGGAAGTTTGCCAGGAAACAGTCTGGCTCTTGGTTTCTTGGTTAGCTTTATTTAAATCACAATGCACCTTGGTTCAGGCGCATTCTGCTATCAGAAAGAATGAGGTACAGCATCTTTTTCTCCCCATGCACTGTAAAATACGAACCACGGATTGCTAAACTAGACCCCCAGGTTTTGAAGCAGTGACGTGCAGTCAGGGGAGGCAGGTGAGGCCGTGCCTCACTTGCCAATCTTGGAAAGAAAGTAATGTAAAATGAAAAAAAGAATGAAATGGTTTTGCACTATAAATGTATTTTTTATTCAACTTCATCAGTTTTGGATTTTTTTAAATTCAAAATAGCTTGATTTTCACATTTACTGTTCAAATACCGAGAAGAGACGTGCGGTGAGGCTGCGGACCGCAATGACTTCTGGCATGCTCTGTATTGCTGCCTCTCTGTATGTTGTTATTAAAATACTTTTGCTATGTAAACTAAATTTTCAATATGCAGTGAATTTTTGTCAAAAACTGTATGTGCGTTACTCATTCCTCGTGCTGAGTGATCATAAAATGGCTGCGAAAAGCCACTGATTCTGTTTGTGATGAAGTTAGCGCCACACCAGCCATGAACCTCACCGCACACCACTGTTTTGAACATATTTTTATTTTCCTTGAAAGGTGATCACAAAATTGTTTATCTTTCCTGATCAAGTTTGGGTGCGTGGAATGGAGACGTGTGAGGACAAGGGATGAGAATGGAGAAAAGAGAGAGAGTGGAACATTTAGAGAAAAAAAAAGGGATGGTGATACAGAGTCGGGGTGGGGTATTAAGCAAATGAAAGTGAAGTATTGATAAGAAGCAATTGGCTGGAAGAGAAGTGATTTGGCTTATTCTACATTTTTAATTCACGCAGAGCCAAATTGAAATGGCATCATCAGTCAGCACATAAACCCCATGTATGCTTATGTATATCTTTAACCATACCCAACCTCTTATTAAACATACTCTTCAGCGACTGTAAGCTCTATTCACTCACATGTGAGAGGGATAAAGGTTGTTTGAATTATACAGTGTGCTTAATGATGATCTTCATGCTCAGCTTGTTTCTGAATCCAACCCCACTAAATAGACTAAGGCTGGCTCGCCTCTGACACAGGGTCTGTTTGTGTGAAGTTCTATCTTCTTCCTGCATCTGAATGGGTTTCCTCCGGGGCTTCTCCATTTTCCGCCTGTAGTTCAAAAGCGTGCAGTAAGTTTATTGGAGACCCCAAATTGCCTAGATGTGTAAATGAGGGAGTGAATGACATGTTTTATGTCTCTATACGACATGGGAATGACAGAGTTGACTGTTGTTTGTCTCTGTATGTGGCTCTGCGATTGACTGGAAAGCAGTCCTGAGTGCACTCTGCCCAATGGCAGCCCCCCTGCCACCTTGATCGCCAAACAGGGGTTATAGTTAATAAAATCATTTATAAATTCATCACAGCTACAATGTCGGTTTGCAGTTTTTCGTCTTCAGGTAAATACCAGCCAAAACTTTGAGTCATGACTGCAGAGAGGACTTGATTATCCGGAAATATAATCCAACCCCAAATAAACCCCTCACTGCTCCAACAGTAACAAAGTTTTCTATGGCAGGGTATTATTGAGTAAAAGAATAGCCGTGGGTGTGAATGAATTTGTTGGTGATGAGGGAGTAGAGTTGACTGATGTAGCCTTCAGACATATATTTATATCTCTATCTATCTCTCTCTCTCTCTCTCTCTCTCTCTCTATATATATATATATATATATATATATATATATATATATATATATATATATTGTGTGTGTGTGTGTATTTATTTTTTTAAGGTGAACTGGGGTTTGTTGCTTTGATTGTCCTAATCCAAAAATAGATTATTATGATACCGATGGATTCGATGATATAGAGGAAATAGAGAATACAGTTAGATGGAGGAGGTTGATTTGCTTTGGTAACCCTTGAAGGAAGTAGTCTAAAGGAAAAGAATAGGAGGATGATGTTGGAGTTGCTAATTTGGTTTGGATTAATGCTAATTGGGTTGGCCTCATTATATATTGCTGACATGGAGGGATGTCATTCTAGCAATGAATCTGATAGAATGTGACACGCACAGAAATAATTTAATAGACCGCTGTGTTTTTTAGTGGCATAAATGGGCTGGAGTTTTCAGAGAAATCCCAAGCATTTCCAGATGTTAATTACAGGCCAAAAATTCCCTCGGGGAAGAAAAGGAAAACAAAAAACATTTCTGATTTTTTTAATTTATTATTTTTTTTGTAGGGCCTTTAATGATATGAAGTCTTTAGCAAGATGCTTTTTCATGTTGGATGACAGCACTTCACTTGTGGCCTCACTGCCCTCAGGGTAGTTTATCTTGTCACTTGTTATACACAACACTTTCTCCTCCTCCAACCAAAGAACCTGAGTCATCTTGTTGTGTAATAAAAGGAAAAAATGAGTAGGCACCTCATGTGAAATGATGAGGCCCTCGCAGTGGTTGACCTGTAAAGGGATCTCTCACTGCAAGCCACCTGTTGTTGTATGTTTGCTGAGTTTGAATCACTACAATCTGCGGAAGAGTGATTAAGTCGTGCTTTCTACATCCTGATTTGTATCTATATTTTTCTAAGGGAGCACATGAGTAAGAGCACTTTCTCACCAAAAGAGAACGGCTTTGAGTTTCATTTGCAGCAGATGGATGCTCACAATATTACCTGAACAAAGGAGATGGCCTAAAATTGCTGGGTTTCAACAGAGTAGAGGACAGCAAATGTGTTATCACATCTTTGTTTGAAACTTGTATCACATTGCGGTTCAGAACGTGAGAGAGAGAAAGTCGTCACGAAATCCGAATGATCTTTATATGAGGTGTGGATGTGGGATTGAACCGTTGTTTTACTTTAATTAATGTTAGAATGAGAGGGTGAATGATCGTATGTTTCTATATGTGGCCTTTCGGTCCAGGTTTTACCGCGTCTCTGGCCAACTGAAAGCCGGGATAGGCCTCTGAGCCCCCGGGGACCCTGACTGCAAGCAGAGTAGATAATGCACGCATGAATGTATCCTCAGGGGACAATACACAGGCAATATTCCCAAAACAGTTTGGTGAGAAAATGCAAGCCTCTCTCTGGGAATGACCGTGTCCTATTCAGAAAAGTTCTTGCATCAAAGTGTGTGAAATCTATAAAAGCTGTCTAAAAAGACACAATTTTGGGCATTTTAAGCCGAGCCAGCTAACCAAAGAGAGCCCTGCAGCAAACAAAGACAAAAAAAACAACAACTCGACATTTGAAGCTGAATTGCAATATAAAACAGGAATATATAACATTATCTCAAACAAACATTCCAAAACACTCTAATTCGACAGTTATAAGAAAAACAAAAAAGAATTTGTAACAGTTGGAAATGACAACCTCATTTCTGTCGAACCTTGACAACTGACCTAAATCCCAGAACAGTTTACCAAAGCATCGATTTAAAAATAATAGCAAGCGCTCGATCCTTGGTGTTCACACACACGCACAAAAAAAAAACCTTTACATTGAAATATTCTTAGACACCTTGAGTAGGAGTGATGGAGGTCTTCTTCTTATTATTATTATTTTCCTTTCGGCTTTTCCCTTTCAGGGGTCGCCACAGCAAATCAACCTTCTCCATCTAACTCTGTTCTTTGTATCCTCCTCTCTCACACCAACTAACTTCATATCTTCTCTCACTACGTCCATAAATCTTCTCTTCGTTCTTCCTCTAGAGCAGCTCCAATTCCAGCATCCGTCTACCAATATATTCCCTATCCCTCCTCTGTACATGACCCAACCATCTCAGTCTGGCTTCTCTGACCTTCTCTCCAAAACGTCTAACATGCTGTCCCTCTGATGGACTCATTCCTGATCCTCTCCATCCTTCTCACTCCCAAAGAGAACCTCAACATCTTCATCTCTGTGACCTCCAGCTCTGCCTCCTGTCTTTTTTTCATTGTCATTGTCTCCAAACCATACAGCATCGCTGGTCTTGAACATCTATCCTTTCATTCTGGCTTATATTCTTCTGTGGCTCAGTACCCCTGACACATTTTTCTCCACCCATTCCAACCTGCTTGAACCCGTTTCTTTACCTCTTTTCCACACTCTCCTTTGCTCTGGACTGTTGACCCTAAGTACTTGAAATCCTCCAACTTCTTGATCTCCACTCCCTGTAGCCTCACCGTTCCACCCGGGTTCCTCTCATTCACACACATATATTCTGTCTTGCTGCGACTAACCTTCACGGAGGTCAGCAGAGCTAAATCCCGTAATATATATGACATGAGTATTGTTACAGAAAGGAAAAAAAAAGACAGATTATCTATCAATTCTGTGAAATTTGAAATGAATTACACAGTCTGGTGCTCCTCTTCTTCAGAACTTCCCCACAGTTTAAGTTTTTCTCTCAATGTTCTGCTCGAACTTCTATTTTAGTGGTGCTAAAGCAGAACAAGGTCCATCTCAGCACAACACCGTTCAATCGCATTCAAGCATTGTCATACTTGGAAGCTGCTCTTCATGTGGGTGCTGTTGATTTCCTCAAATCAAGCGGTGAGCTTCCACTGACCTGCAGGTGTAGACGGACCTGACCGCAGCACTTCACTACCACTGGCAAGAGAAGCCCATGGACGGTGGGGAATGGTTGTAACAAGCCTAAATTAAAACAAACGGGGCAGCATGGTGACGCAGCGGTCGGTGCTGACGCCTCACAGCAAGTAGGCCTACGGTTCCAGTCCAAACAGGGCGCCCCTCTGTGTGGAGTTTACATGTTCCCCCTGTGTCTGCGTGAGTGTCCTTCGGATTCTTCGGTTTCCTCCCAGAAAAAAAAGCACCGGGTTCCTTGAAATACCCCTGTCCGAAAGAGAGAGTCTTCGCAGCTCACCGAATGGCAACGGGGATACGTGCAGGACATGCAGCACATAGTATGAATGATTGTGAGTGAATGCCGGTCTGCTGGCAGCCACGGGGCGGACATTTGAGTTGTGTTAATTTTCTGGTAAAGCCAAACAAAAATGTGCTACTCACTCTTTACGTACTCAAGAATACTTGAAAATACTCTGAGAGTAACTGACTCAGACACCGCTTTGTTTGCCACCCTAGTGTGTGACGGCTGTCTATGTTCACGTTGCTGGATTTATACGCTGCTAATCTAAAAACCTTGTTCCGTGATTCGCCCTTCTTTTCACAAATCAGTCCCTGCTGGCAGGAGGTGGTAATTTTTTGTTGGAGTGTTTTAATCTTTAGAACGGCTACTGGTTTGTTCCGAAACAAAGTGTTCCGGTGAGCAGTGGATCGGAGAACGCATTGGCTGCTAAGCTGCTCCATAAAAACTACAACCGGTGGTGAAAATAGGCACGGCAAATCAGAAATAATTCTCAAATGGAAAAGTAATAAATTGTTATCGAAAGAGCAGGAGAAAATGTTAAAAAAAAGGTTAAAGAGCAGTACGAGCTGGATGCCACAGTAAAAGGAAAAAAGAAGACAAAGAAAAACTATCTCAGACATTTTATTTCTACATGATTCAGGGTTATCGCTGCCTCTCTGTGTCACTGACTTGTTGATCTGTTTTTCACTTCTCAATGCTTCTCTTGGGTGTCAACTCTATTTTCTGCTTCCTTATCATTTTGCCCGTACATCCTTCTGTCTCAGCAGTCAGCTACGGCCACCCGGTGTCTGGCAGGAGACGCCGTCTGGACGGTGGACAGTTCCCGAGTGGTTTGGTGTGTCTGCGTGTAAATACATAGATAGCTTTATGCGAATATGCGTTTACTGAGGAGAAATTATGTTTCTTGTGTTTTAAACCTTTGAACGAGAAAGAGCAAATTATAGGCAAAGTTATCAGCAAATGCAGTAAGTTTCTTTTTGTTTGTTCGTATTTACAAGGCAACCAGCATTTGCATAAATGCAAATGATTTGATTGTCGGCCGCAGTTGCGGCTTTTACAACACCTCGGTGTTGTAAAAGTGAGCATGACAAACAACGAAGGTTATGATATTTTATTTGGGCGACGCTATAACTAAATGAATGTACATGAACAAAATCGCAGTTGCACGTTTAGACATGAGATGTTCATATTGCGGGCAGCACGGTGGCACAGTGGCTGGCAAGATGGCCCGTGATGCAATTCCAACGGTGGGCCAGTGTGTGTGGAGTCCCCGTGTTCTCCCTGTATCCGCGTAGGTTTACTGGTTCCCCAGTTTCCCCACACAGTCTCAATGGTTGTATGTCTCCATATGTTATGTGAATGAAAGTGTGACAGGTTGTGTTTCTATACGTGGCTCCGGTGCAGGGTGAACCCCGCCTTTCACACAGTGACAGCTGGGATAGGCTCAGGGCCCCCAGTGACCCTGAGTGCAGGTTAAGAGGTATAGATCATGAACGAATGATTGATTGAATGTATATATGTTGACACCACCACCCCTTCTCACTCTCAATCTCTGTCTCACACCTACAGACATACTTACATCCAGAGAGAGGTGGGAGGCATAAAATTACAGCACTGTCGATAGCATTGCAGGTACCTAACACTGCAGCGGAGAACAAGTTTCGCCAAATGTGGTCGACACTTTTTGTTGTCGCCGAGTATGGGCAACAATTTATCCTCCGCCTTCCCTATCCTGTCCCCCTAACATCTCCTTACGTCCATGGCCCTTGTGTTCCTTTATGCCATTTGGATCATGACGTTTCTATGGCAACACCATCCGGCTGCAGAGACAGATGTGAACGGAAATCAATCCATTCCCGTGGCCGTGCGGTGTACGAACATATCGCTGATGTCAGGTACAGTCCTCATGCAGAGAGATGCCAAATTAGACCTCATGTCTTGGCAGTCATTTTCCTGCAGCCCTGTATCAAAATGAATATAAATGACATCTAATTACATGAAGACATATGGGGTGTATTTTCTTCAGCTTCAGCAGGGGTGCTATCTCTTGTAGTCGGCTCGTATGAATATGCCAACAACAATTATACACATGGCATAATTATCAATTATTATTAGGATTTTTGGGGCCGAGGTTACATTGCCTCGGGTCAGGTGGACTGTGAATACATTCATTTTTTTATTTTTTTTTGGTTTCTTATCATCTTTATGTCATAGAACTGACAAAGAAACCAAGAGGAAGGAGGATGAAGAAGTTGTAGAGCAAAAATGATAAACCCAGTGACTTTGCAGTGAAGATTTATTTAAATAGAATAATAAGAGGAATCAAACTTGACAACTGACGATTGAAAATGAAAGTGAAATGAAACAAAACCAGTTTTAAAGGAGAGTTTTTGCTGATTTAGTATACACTGTCTGTGGTTGTGGGTGTGTTTGTGAGTAGGTGTGAACCAAAAAACACACTCAGCTCGTGGGGATTCAGACAACTTAGATGAAGAATCAGTTTTGAAAGCACACAAATGACCTGAGATCCAAATTATCAACCAAACGCTGCCGTGAACCGACCTAATTCAACTTCTCTTCTCATACCTGCTACTTAGACAGAAAGAGGTTTGAGAGGAGTGAGCAAGCAGGAGATGGAGTGGACCTGTCTGTCCAGTAGCTTATAAAAAGTCCATTATGGTGTGCTTCTATCTATTTGGGCTCCCCCAGATGGACTGTAGAATAAATGGACAGCACAGAGAGCTATAAACACACAAGGACTAGATGTACGGGTAAAAAAAAAAAAAAAAAGAGCTTCGTGTGTGATTGTGGGTGTTTAGGGGTATGTGAGTATGCTTCATTGAAGAGCTGACACTGTGAACAGGAAACATTTCAATGCTATTCTTTTTTCACACATGGTGTTTAGTTGGTACAGCTGTTTTACCTTATTAAGTTATGCGCTCCCTCGCTGCGCAAACACACACAGATGCATTGTTTTCCAAGCAGGCTTAAAGCCCAGCTCAGTCTGGAAAAAGAGACCGTGGCTCGAACTGGATCTTTACCAATCCTCTTCGGCAGCCTGCTGCATTGTACCAACTCGGAACGGCGGCTGAACAATGCTATTTATTGACGGAGTTGATTTCCGATTATGCGCTTGCGTGCATGCCATATTCATGTGGCATGATTTAACTTCAACTCTACGTGTGTTCTCATGTTCCCAAGTTTGTTTCCAAGCATATCATTAGGCGTAAAAACACTGCTTTTTGCACCTAATCCAGGAGGTTCGCGCCCCGACTGAGCAACATGACGGCTATATCTTCCAACACGCTGTCGCTTCAAGTGGTTGTTCGGAATGTTGTGATGAAATGTCCTAATTGTTAAGCATTGAACAAGCCTTTTTTTAAAAGTAACCACTCGCTGACAGAGAACCACAGGCCTAACTGTGATGTAGAATTGTTATTCTGCCGCTGTTCTCCTGCTCAGATGAGGCCAGAGGTGCAGTTTGGGGTCAGCTTGTTTTCATCACACTGCTGAAATTTGTGGAATAAAAATGTATTAAATGAAATTTGAAAATGCCCATGAACAACGCACGCACACCTAAAGGTTTGTTTATTTATTTATTCATTGATTTATCAGCCCAAAAAATTGAAATAGTGCATATGTGTAATGTAACGAACCTCTACATTTCTGTCAAGAAATGGGTTTCAAGTTATCTTTTCAGGTATAGGTAAGAGAAATTCACACATGGCAGGATGTCCTTTCACTTCCTTCAGACTCCCAGGACCTCTGCTGGATCAAATTCCTCTGCATTTTTTTAATTGACATCTCAACAAAAAGGTAGCTGACGTTTTTCACATGAGGCACCACTTCTCTACTTGTTCAAGTGTTTCTCCTCCAAACCTGCTGCTGCAGTGGGACTAGAAAACAAACAAAACATATATTTACTGAAATAAGAGGCAAATTGATCCTTTTATTCTAATCTAGCAAGCCATTACTTGCCTTGTTTCTTGGTGCACAGTGCATTTGTGTTCAGTTGGTATTACTGGTAGTCATGCAAATGACAGCAATTGCGAGGATGCCTTCCCTGTCTTGAACTGAATCCTGAGCTGCCCCTCTGGTAGGTTTTTTCTTTCTTTTTTCCTCTGACTAGCAGCTATTTGCAAAAAAGCAATGACACGTTTCGGTTACTTTTAACATGTCACCATGTCTGGTGAGCTACCTGTAACTATTACGCGTATGGATTGCTGCAGCCAGCATTGCAACCATTATGAACTAATTACAGCTGAGACCATCAGTTGTAGTTTGAGTTTGATGCGCTCAATCATACAGCTGCATTGCAGCAAGATGACAACAAGATGAGACCTAGCAGGACGCAGGGGTGGTGTTTTAGCCCTTCTTTACGCATGCAGGCAAAACATTGTATTTCAACTACTAAAGCCAAGTCTCCCAACAAATCATCAGTCGTCCACAGGCGTTCATGAAATTGACATTTTTAGATGAAGAAGAGTCTTCCTCAGAGATGTGGAGTCATGTGAAATGCCTGAGGAAAGAGAAAGGATGAGTGAGGGCAAGAGGATTTGATGAACTGTGTGATGATGTGTCCATTAAAGAGCAGTCCAGAACATTAAACAATATAGTGGGGTTTGTAAAGGTCAGCGCTCTTAGGGTTTATCCATATTGATCTTTAGTTTAGTTTTTGCCGGACTCTGCTCTGGTGTCTGTCCAAAGCCTCTTCTGTGACACAGCTTGAGAAACCGAAAGAACGAGACAAGAGGGCTTAGAAAGAGATATCCATAGAGAGGGGGAATGAAAGAGAGTAGTCCTCACTGGTCATTTTATGTGAGACATTACTCCATTTTGCTGCTTCACTGACCTCCATGTCTCAAGAGCAAATAGCTGGAGAATTTACACTACACATGAGGCCGTAATGTGTCGCGGATTCTGGCAAAATCCCATCCGGTCTCCCGCAATGGGACCGAGACTGACTTCTAATGCTTTTTCTGCTGTCCAAACAAACAAAGCTGATGTTTCACGTGTTTTGACCATGGATTTCCACAAAGAAACCGTTAGAACGAATATCTCATATAAAATGGAGTATTATATTTGTCATTAAAGTGGAATTGAGGGAGCACCACATTCAGCCCAATATAGCTCTTACAGATACAGGGAATGATGGTGTTCATAGATGACTAACTTCCCTTTTGGCTTAAACGTCACTGTATTTTTGACACAATGTTGCTGGATTTGATTTAGTCTCACACACCGGGTAGTCAATTGGTCTCCAAAGAGGTTTTACCGCTATTTATTTTATATCTTTCTTGATGCAATAATTCATTCATTTATATAGATTTTTATTAAGCCCTGTATTTAAATTATCAAATGTTTTCACTTTTTTTATTACTTTATCAAAAAGTTTTTTTGGCATCTGAATTTTAAGAAAAGCTATAAGGCGCTGTTTTGACGTATCTAATATTTAAGTGAAAGACATGATTTATTTATGTATTTGTTTATTTATTTATTTAATGTGTTAAGCATCACTCCCAACAGTCCCAAATGCAGGAAGTGCTGAAGTGAAATAAATAAGTAAAGATTGTTTTCTTGACCAAAACGGTTATTTGAGTTTTTTGACGCCGCAACTAAGCTTACAAATCCACCAACAAGGAGAGGAACAATCTGCCGTTTTGCCCATGTTTGTTCCAACAACAACAAAAAACATTTCGAGATGCTGCATGATCTTAGTTTTGTTTTCCCAAGGCAATAGCTTTTTGTTTTACACAAATCCTTCATTCTGGTCATTTCATAGTCCAAATTGGCTAGTTATTATACCAGAACCAAATTAACACAAAACAAGAAAAAAAATGAATAGATAAATTAATAATAACAAAAATTATTACAATGAGGATAATAACTGTGATGATGATGATAATAATCAATGAAATAAACACTGATTTATATGCCTTGAGGTTGTCTCGTGTTCGCACTCTTCCATAAACAGTGCTTTCCTTACCTTGTGTTTCATGTCAGATCTCTTTGCATTTAAATGTGTTCATTTCTATCCAGCATTCGTTTTCTCTCCCCGATTATGAGGCAGTCGCAGTGGACCCCTCACTTGCCCTGATATTATTTATCTTCCTGCATAACTTCTCCTAAATGGTGTCCATAATTTGAAGATGCACCCTTCCAGTTGCAAGTTAAGGAACAATAACTGGTGAATTTCTGAATATTCACTCTGCCTGTGCGTGCGTTCTTGGATATTTCAGTTATAATTCAGAGAAAAGGGAGAGACATAGAGAGAGAGAGAGAGAGAGACTGACATCTCAATTATATGAAATGTTTCAGACCCATATGATGATGATCTGAAGGTGAAGACACAGAGGCCACGCTCAGCTGACCAGCCTGGTGTGTTTCAGGCACAAACAGGTGAGTGATGTGGATGCATGTGTGTGTGTGTGTGTGTGTGTGTGTGTGTGTGTAGGCTTAAGTACGCGGCCCTGGAACAAACGTAACCAGCTTTCCATTGAAGATGAGCTGTGGATATCAAAGAAAAAAAAAGACTGCCTAGATGAATTAATGTTGTAATCCACCTTTTTTTCTAATGTTAAGTCAGGAGGTATCTTTCATTGTTGACCAGTGGCATTTGTGAATACCTGAAAGGGGGGCCGTCTCTTCACATCGTCCATAATTGATGGTATATGAAAGGAAAATTAAATTATTTATGACTTCATGCATTAACTATTTGAAGAATGTCACATGTATATATGCAGCGGGTTTGCTCATACATACATGACATTACATGCTGGTTGATTCACCTGCAGCAGAATAGGTCATCAGCTAATCTGAGTTTGCACCCCAGAAGCGTGCACTTACAGTGATACACACATGCACAACCACAAACCCTGTGTGTGTGTTGGAGGGGGGGGTGCTTGGGATACTCCTGGCTGTGCCTTTTTCTTTCTGCACAGCTACCCCTCTCCTTTGCTGGCTCCCTCACCCGTTCCTTCAGGCATGGGAGATGAGCTTAAGCCCTGACTCATGCCATGTTAATGAAGATGTAATGTGATTAAGGAACATGAAATTAATTTGACTTCCCTTTTTGGCATGCGACGACACCTTCGCTTAAACTTCCCTTTCCGTGAAGAAGAATACACATCCAGTTAACACCCAGTCATCAATGGGTGTGTAGAAACTCAGAGAATTCACACAGCGCTAAAAGAGGCTTCCTCTGATGGACCGTATGTTTGCAGTAAGAACAACATGAATGGCATTCTCTTTATAGATAGTGAAATCCCTGAATCATGTGTCAGGAGAAAGAAAAAGGAAACCACCGTTAAAGGTTCAAAATTGTCGCTTTTGCAGCCTTTAGAACTTGCCTTTTTTTTTAGATTCTATTCTTACATTCCAGCAAATATACAGTAAATCTTCCCAGCTTACGCTGGGGGGGCGGGAGGGGGGGGGGTTCTTAAAGTATGTTGATGTCCACTCTCAAGGTGGAAAGGAAACAGAACACTGTGAAGTTAATTAAACTAATTTCTTTCGGTTTGAGTTGGCATGGAGCTTTATTTTTACAGTAAATATGGGAGGATTCGTATGCCACTAGAAAGTCATTTTGAATTGTTTATATTTGTGTGTGAATTGCTCAAGTTTGATGATTACACTTGAAGAATTAATCTTATGAACTCACATGCAGACAAATACATAGACTATTTAGCACAAAATGGTTTGATCCACAAATAGGGGAATATAACTCTCATCTACAATTGTTTTGCTGTTTTTCCTGTTGACATTCACATTATAAATGTTTTATTTTTATTATTTGTTCAGAGTTCTGACTGTAAATACCCTGTCCATGTGTCCAATGCTGTTTTTTTTTTTTATCTTTTATTTTTTTTTTTATTATGTACTTGTTTATTTATTTTTGAACATAGAAATGTTGCCAAAGTACCACAGCCATCCAATTAGAATATCAGACATATAAAGTGCAAATTGCTGACATCGGTATCAGTGAAGCAAATGTGCTGTGGTGGTTTGATTAAGGAAACGATTGTGGAAGAAACCTACCAGTGAAGTGTTTCTCCTTTCCAACAGCACCGATAACTTCAACCTATATTACAACTCCTTTTTATAGCCTTAAAGCGGCAGCAATGTATCTATAGCAATTACCTCAGATGTCACTGCCAAGAGTAACAGTCAAATGGATCGTAAATAAATGACAGTTTTCCTGCGTGCAGCCACAACTTAAGCCGCACTCTTATAAGATATTATAATTCCATCGTTATTCGATCCCATGTTTAATTTCCCATATAAATGCTTGTGACAATTAGGTGAAAGCTCTTTAATCTGACGTAGATGTGATTCTTAATGTTAATGTACATTGAAACATGCTCTTTGCAAGGTGTGCTTCTTTGTTTTGTTCTCCACTTTTATTTGTAGTGAATTAGCAGCCCTTCCTTTAATTCCAATGCCGCCATAAGAAGAATCCCTTCCCGTTTCTGTCTTGATTTTAAGGTGACCCCGCAGCAGAGGAGTGGTCTCAGTGGAGTGTGTGTTCTCTCACATGTGGGCAAGGCTGGCAAGTGAGGACGCGGTCATGTGTTGCCTCTCCCTATGGGACATTGTGTAGTGGTGCCCTGCGAGAAACACGCATGTGCAACAATACAGTTTCCTGTCCAGGAGAACCTGGGATCATAGGCTCAGGTATGCTGAAAGAATTGCCTTTGGGGGTCCTTCCGCCATTGCACAGATTGGTGCGCATCTACATTAGCAAATGCTGATGGCTCGTTCTTACTCAATCGGGTGAATCGGGTTGCTACTAAGATCATCGACAATTTGGTGTCACACGTGAACCAAGAAATTAAAGAAAAAAAATCTGATCTGCTCATCATGATTCAAAGTTCTGTATTTTTCAGACTCAATAGATATCTATATAATCAACCCAAATCAAGTCACTGTATGAACTCATGCACCATGCATCCTGAATAATGTTTTTTTTTCTCTGATTTGATTGCAGTGTAGGTCTTTGCAGGATGATTTTTTTTCTTTTTTTTTTGAAGTACTGCCTGTCCGTATCTAGTTTGATTGCTCTGATTGCAATGGAAGTGAAATCTTTCATAGCACAGACTAATGCCTGCCCACGTTCCCTCTTCGAAACCATTGCTAATCCACCCCCCCACCCTTCCTGCACTCTAAACCACTGAATGAGGAGAAAGTACCGAGATTACCGCTAAAACCACAGCTCATGCATTAACTTATCCATCTTATCCGATCTAGATTGTCTGTAGCAGTCGTCCCTTCAACTCTGACATGCAGAACAAAAACAAACAAACATTGAATTTCTGTTTGATAAATAATAAGTGTGGTGTATTTTCCAGAAAACTGTCAGGTGGATGCTTCGCATCACCCATCCTGCCGGCAGGAACATTAGTTTTATCCAGTAATCATAAGCCATGCCCAGTTGAAATGTGAAATGGTATGAATGGCACGGTACCTCATTCAAAAGGACATTCGTATAAATCTGGGTCCTGCACCGAAAAGCACGTGGAACCATGTGAACCGCTGGATGGCTGTGCCATAAAACACAAGGGTGATTGTCTCTTATGATTGTCCCGGCTCAGTAAGTGGGAAGTGACCTTCGGCTGTGTGGGGAATGTAACAAAACTCATTGATCTGCCCTTTAAGGGCAGGACTTTGATTGGTCCCCGGGCTAACCGCTGAATTCAATTGCTGTAAAATATCTGTGCCGCAAGATTACGACACAGAAGGATGGCCGAATGTTTCAGGATACAGTTGTAGAGAATAAAAGTCATCATTATTAAGGCCACGAGCCTCTCAACCCTCTTAGAGCCAAAGTGGGAGCAGAAAGCACTGAAAGCAAAAAGATACTAAAAGTGACAAAGGCAGACATGACAGAGCCATCACACGAAGTACATTTGCCACAAAGTACGTGCTGTTATTGCACAAGGACTTTTCTCCAAGCGTTTGTTAGTCACTGAGTAAAAACCTTTACAGTATATGCCAAGGTAGATTTTATTTCTCGGAGGATATCATGTCTGTGAAATGTGTGTGCCTGGCTTGTATGCAATGCATGCGCATTCAAATGTGTTCATGTTTGCATGCACATCTGTTTCTGATTTCTATGTGTGGTTTTATTTTTCTCTGCTTTCCAGGCAAAACGAGTGACTATTGTTTTGGATTTTGTTTTCTTTTGTTTTTGTTTTTTTCCCAAAAAGCGCAATCCAAATGCAGTTCTGTAATAGACGCGCACATATTTGGAGCCATTCAGTGTTTAGTGAGTCGTCTCACACACCCCGTCCCGCTCCCTGCACGAGGAAAAAAAAAAAAAGACCTACTGGAAAAAGAGGAATGTTTTCCTCCTCTGTTGGTGCATATGCTAATCTTGTTTTTATTCAAATGTGCCAATGCGATTTGTATGTCTAAGTGCCTCATTTTCCATTCAGTGTCGATATTAATATCCTCAGCCACTCCTTTGATGGGATATTGGTTGCTGCGTTATGTTGCATTTATTATTTCATTATTCCGCATTCCTCTGATGTCTTCTGACGTGGCTTTCGCGGGATGTAAGCACACTCCAGGGATTGCCTGAATGGGACAAAAGGAAATTATATATATGTATATCTATGTATAAATATGTATGTGTATATATATATATATATATATATATGCATGTATACATACATTGCAGACATACTACGATACTAGATGCAGTGTTTCTATAGTTACACAGCATTTTTGCTCTTAGTCTATCTTTTCTTTCATTAGAAATTAAATTGCAGAGGATTTCAATAAACGTAGACGTAAAACTGCCCAGGTTTTTATTTTTTGAAGAACACTTATTGTATGGGCGCAGTGCAGTCCTTTCATTTAAAACCTGCTTTTTCATAACATGATTAAATGTTGTGATTGATCAAATGCGGAAAAACACATCTTTAATACCATTAATAATTCTTCCTCAGAAGGATTTACACAATAAACACAAAGGCGAGAACAACACAGATAAAGACACAAGCACAGAGTCATGCCGAGTATTCTATCGAGATAAGAATGCAATACACCGTCTTTATTTGGTATCACTGTTTGACAGAGTTGTCTCTTTGGTATTCACACTTTCCCCAGCCAGCACTTCATGTGTTTTGAGGTTCTTCCTTGAACTTGCTAGTGTGTCACAAATCTGCTTGGAAATGTCTGTGGTTTCATCACGATGCATGACTATGGCTATATCCATCTGCGCACTCAGCTTTGTAAATGAGATAGTTTGGACTGAATTGCCATGTTTTTTTTTATTTTCGTTTTTTTATTCTATTGTTATTAAGTTATAGTGGTGCAGATAGTCCATGTTAAAGCAGTGGTCTGGCTCTCAAGAGAGAAAATCTTCTGCAATGATTGGCCCAGCAAATCAATCAAAAAGGAAAAAAAAAAAGATGTAAGAAGAAGTAAAGGTTTCATGCCACATGCAAAGAGAGGTCATATTTCTACTTCTGTGCTATTTAGCCACTGCTCATTTGCCATTGAGTCAGTGACATTTAAAGCACGGTGTAGAACAATGTTGCACTGTGAATACAAGAAGTCTGGGTCAACACCATACGCCCAGTAATCACTCAAGTAAGGCACAATGGTTTCATGTTTTTTTTTTTTTTTTTTGCAGCCTTGAACTCGTGTCTAAATGGCAAAGGCACAAATGTGTGCAAACTCGTACTCACACATACACAGACCTTTAAATAATAAAACACTTTTGCATCCGAGCAGTATACAAAAACGCTGGGAATAACAACAACCATTAGAGTTCACATGAAAAAACATGCCTTTTTATTTTACGCTACTGATTTCATAAGATAGAAATATCAAATTAGGGGTTGATATCTTAATTCAGCGTACAAGAGTATATTTAATAATGTAACATGCTTTCATTGGTGTGCGGAATTCTCGCGCATACAGACACAGCTTTTTCGAACTCCCTGTTGCAAACCCATGCCCTTTTTGTACATATGGGTATGAACAGACAATTTATATTCTCTTACTTTCATTTGCATCAGAAATTCAGGCCAGTGTGAGTTCATGCGCCGTGTTACTTGAATCTGAACATCTGTGGGGAGCTGGGCAGTGGAAATGCAAAGAGGCTGAATATTAAACATCTACCACGGTATGGACGACACAGCCTCTGAACCAAAAAATAGGCCAGGAGATCCCTGTCCGTTTCGACTTCAGAAGTGTAATGCAAGGTAAAATAAAATCAGCTGTAGAAAACCCGTCATCAATGGAAGTCATCGAAATTCCTCATCCGTAATATTTTTACGCTGTTCGCAATATTTTTGGAGTGGCCCAAAAATTTCCGACCTTGGTTTTTGTTTACGATTCAGATTTTTCTCCTGTCTCTTGACCCTTGAGGTGCAGCTTTATGCTCAATTCCACAAGGCAATATGTGGACTTTGCAGTCCAACTTGAGAGACACTTGCCAGATGCTTTATGAGCTCAAGATTTTAAATTCAAATGAAAGTAATATAAAACAGAAATGTTAAACGCCGTCAGTGTACCAATAGAAGAAAACAAAATAAGGCACTGATGCTTATAAGGCAATATTTTCTTGGCTTGTACCTCGGGAAGTTGTCACTTCGCAAATCAGGATAAAGATCTCGCCTCTCCATTCCAAAAGGAACTTGTTTTATGTGCAATTTCGCAGAAAGAAATATTAGTTTTTGTTTATAAAATAGCTGTGTATAATATTTAAAGGCCGGAAAGCTCCATGTTCCTTGCTATAAATCCTCTCTTTATGATGATTGTAATGCTCGGTGTCTCACCAAACTGGTTCAAGAGAGGTGTTGATTTATTTTTTTCATTTTTTTATAGCGGCACTTCAAGCTTCCGAAATGATGACAGAAATGAAACAATATATCTCTCAAACAGACTCACTGAAGGCTAGACATTATAATCCTCATGAAGTCAAGAGGGCTGTTATATTACACAGCAGGCGTTATTCCAGGATCAGACTTTCCGAGAGTACTCAGTCAAAAATGAAAATATGGCCGAAATGCAGCATCCCCCCCAAACCTCTATTTTTC
Source organism: Fistularia tabacaria (assembly GCA_901007705.1). NCBI lineage: Eukaryota > Metazoa > Chordata > Actinopteri > Syngnathiformes > Fistulariidae > Fistularia > Fistularia tabacaria. The sequence goes on from CAAKHD010003565.1 coordinate 94,421, forward strand.
TACTTTAAGTCAACGTTTAATATGTCCGTGGTTTAATCGCGCGTTTCCCAATAACACGGCATATTATTTACGTAAAAATCAAAAATCGACATCATGGGATTGAGTTGTGGTAGGATTTACCACTGCAGTGACAAATATTTAAATGCTTGAAACATAATACTCGTACCTTTCCGGGCCTCTGTTGTAATGCATAGCAAGGGGGATGATTGACAACTTCGACCAAATTGAAAAGACTACGTCAACTTTTGTTGTGAATTAAAAACCGAGCCTGAAGAGACAGGAAAAAAAAAAAAAAAAAAAAAAAACTTTCAACACATACATTTAAATTCATCTTCTATTTTTAAGATACTAATAATCCTCAATTTGAACCCAACCTTGAGTTTAATCAAAATGCGACGGCAAAGTTACTTCTAAATCAAAGTTTGCAGCTTCTATCGACACAACAGAGAAGCCGTGCAGTCTATTGTAGAATTTGTTTGATGAATGTTATTTTTTTATTTTTTTTTTTTTGTCTTCCCACTAGCCTGAACTTTCTTAGGAGAGTGCATTTTAAAGGCATAATTGCACTGAAACACTGTCTTAATGATACCATTTTAAAATGCTAATAATTTAACACGATTGAAAATAATAAATGTGAAAGACGCACAGTTCAGATATCCATCCCATTGAACATTATAAAACGCATCAATACTGCATGCCCCTGTAGCGCCGTGGTTTCAAGGGGATCCGCAATGCTCTCTTCCACCCGGGTAGTTTCCTTCAAGGACTCTGCAACAGTGACTACTTTGACCCTTGTTTCACACAAGCCATTAAAATACTTTCTCTTTAAGAGTATCACACATAAGAGCCCGACTCTTAAAACCGGCCAGCCTCTAAAAGCCACTAAAGCGTCGTCTCCAAGTTATGTGCAGATGTGTGGCGTCTGTAGCTGGCGGACAAATAACGACAATCAAAATGATTTTATATAACTTCTGATGGAATAGGTAGAACAAAAAGGAATGGAGTTCTAAATGACAAGAATTACCTCTAAATTAGTCATTACTTGCAAAAGCTGGCTGCGTTAATGCGAACAGGTCACACTGCAGCGCAACACGTGCGGCAGGACTAAAGGAAAGTGATGACGCTCCCCTTTAAACAGACACATAGATGAAGAGATAGCATTTTGCTGAATTTAATGATCTCTTGCTATTTACCAGCACTCCATATTTGCATATCATTTCTCCCTGCCTCCTACTCCTCTGAGCCTCCTTCACAGAGTAGACTTAATTATTTATCATTATAATTTATTTAGCTTTTCTCAACATAGGGCCAGCTCATCTTCATCGCCCTGTCTCTTAACTTTCCTCTGCCTCTCCCTTCTTGATGTGCATCCCTCCAAAATCTGCATCTCTCTCTCCTTCTACCGTCTCTTTTTAACAGAACCGATCGCCTGTGGTCTTCCACTGAGTGATTCTCTGTTTTCCAAAATCACCCTCTTCACAACCGCGCTCTATTTCTCACTCCAAACTATTTCAAAGTTCCACTTTTTTTTTTTTTTTTCCAAATGTTTGAAGTTCTCTGTCTGTGCTTTTGTGGTTCTCATCTGTTTTCTGCTTTCTTCCCGGCACGAATAAATCTCACTCGTCCATCCTTCTTTGCTCTCTTAATTTTATTCCTTCAGCATTATTATTCCTTTGCTATCTTCCCGACGTTCGTCCATCTAATGTCAGGTCTAAAAATCTTCAAAACCGCTGCTGAAAGAACCTTTTCCCATTTTTGCAGGAACAGCTTTACCCATGCATTTTTTTTTCCTTGGCTGTTCAGATAGGGCACCTCACCCTCCGGCAGAATCACAACGTTTTAATTTTTTGCCGTTTTTTTCTTTTTAAATCTCAAAGTAAAGAGCAGCCCGAGATGAGTCTCGAGGTCATATTCATTATCTACAGATTTTCCATTCTTTTTCAAGTACACTTGGATCTAGTATGAGAAGACGGGTGGGGATTAAGAACACGTTAGATGAGTGGGTTTCGATGGAGTGAAGTCATCGGAGTCCTTCCATCCTGTGGTTTCACAGTATTTCGGCCAAAAGCTCCATGAACGACAGACTTGCCATTTCCACTTCCTCGTCATTACTCGAGCTGCTTGACCGCATGCCTTTGAATATCAATGTGTCCATTCCTAACCTCCATTTCTTGCCAATTGTAATGTTTTGCAGGGTCAAAGGCCACGCCTCCATGTTTTTAAGGAATGTTCTCATGCTCATTTAATCTCTCGTTTCTCTCCGTCTTTAACTTCTTGCCTGCGATGGGATGCTCCAAACCCCACCCTCCCTCTCTCATCCCTCATGCCCATGTTGTGTGTTTGTTTGTGCGTGTGCGTTTGTGGGTGTTTGCAGTGCATGGGCTGTTGGAAGAGTGGTCGTCATGGAGTCTCTGCTCCGTGACCTGTGGGCGGGGCTCCAGGACACGAACCAGGAAGTGTGTGAACGAAGGCGGGGCTTGTGGACAGCCTGAAATACAGACCAAACTCTGCAACATAGCAGTGTGTGCTGGTTAGTACCATCCCCATTCCCCGTAACATTCCAGTCGTTCTGTTTCCGACCCTGTTCACCTCAGCTTTTTCACGTTTGTCTTATTTATTGTTATCAGTGGTAGTTGTAGCATACTTTGATGAAATACATTTGGCAGCACAGATAAAAAAAAATATTTATTTTCTTTTTTCTTTGAAAGTTAAAGGTGAAACACGTGTTAAATGGAATGCTGTGGGTGACATACGCACGAACACACATACACACACACACACACACACACACACACACACACACACGGAGGATTCAATTTACAGATGTGTTTCTGTCAGACAGCACTGGTTTTGCGAATGTGCTTTTACAAAAATCTGAAAGTTAAAGGAAAAACAAAAGACGAAAAAAGTCAGATAATATATTTATTTATATATTTATTTATTCATTTGAATTCAATTTTTTTTTGTTTGATTTTCTGGAAGAGACATCATCAACAAACCCATGGCTGAACAGTTTCAGCCACCAGAGCTGCCTGTTTTATATTTTAATGAAAAATGAAAAATCTACTACCCTTCAACCCTAAATCCCAGATGTTCTTCTTGCATTATACATTTTCAAAGAAATGGGGTTAGCGTGGTAATGTTTGATGCAGTAAAGGTGTCTACAGCGTGGACATTCCAAGCGAATGCAAATTGCAATTAATGATATTCAGTTATTTACAGAATATGATGATGTTCAATCGGGCTAAACCTTGTTCATTTATTGCCTTTGGGTCTCAGGTTTAACTACTGAAGAAACCGCTACCAATAAATCAGAAGCCATTTAATTGTTATATCCTTTCCTCTATTGTTACTGCAGTGTGGAGATATGGTACTCAGAACATGTCTAATTTACAATTTCCCCATCTCTCTGCTGAAACAGCATGAATGCAGCATAACCCCATCCTTCCTGCCTGCTCATGCTCTCTGCTTTAACTCCTCTATCCCCACCGGAGTTTTAATTTCTACCTTCATCTATGATCAGCCATGTGATTCATGCCCGCTTTTCAAACTCTCACTCGGCCAACCTGCAGGATTGCAAAGCAAAGCCTTCAGGTTTGAATTCTATATTTTTGTTCATGCTTGGATTCCTTTAGATTGCTCAGCGGTAATGCAGTGCAGAACTTTTGGTAGTGCTGCCAAAAGTTCCCATTAGGCTTTTACCGCGTCGACAGTTGGCACTGAAGGCCCACCTAAATCTCATCATCTGGCTATCTCGCAGCTCTATTTCAGATTGCGCAAGTACAACATTTTTATTACGTAGGTGGGATGGAACGGGTCTGACCATTGATACCTTCTGCTCATGGATTCCGAGCGAAAATTTGTTGAAGGTCTGATCTCTGTACACCAAAGCAGTTGAGTAAAAACAAAACAAAAAGACAGTCTTCAGTGAATCACATTGGATTTCCCTTTAATAATGCACGTTTGAATTCAAATGCACATCTGAAAACCACTTACCCTGAAAGCATTGACATTAGACTTTTCTTTTTTTCATTTTATTTTGTGGTTTAATTGATCCCCTGCATCCTTCTGCAGCAGGATATAATGTTTAGCATTAAACTATAACAAATGCATTAATGGATTTAAAGGCAATGAGAAGCAGCTGCTATGGAGTCTTTTTTTTATTTTTATTTTTATTCATTTACTTTTTTTCCCTCCTCCTTGTAGGATTTAATTAAGGGAAATGCAATTGGGTGTGCTTTTGTAGTATATGTATTCACTTATAGACTCACCCATAATGCAGGGGCAAGCACTTATTATTTATATTTATTAAGGCACATAATCCTGCTTGATCTCCCCGAGAAAAAAGGGGCATGAATACCTGATGGTTTTTCGACATCACCCTCAAAGTGATCTTGACATTGAACCCTTAATTGTTTCCGATAGCAGCCTTTGCCATTAGTATGTTATTGTGTGTGAGTGATCGTGTGAATTGGTGAATCATTTTAAAAAGAATACATTTATCAGGGTTAATGCACACACTTCAATATGCATAAAACCTGATGAGAATGGTTTGGCCCTCAGAAGCAGAGGTTCCAGTGGGAAGAGGAGAATAAGGACACCATTTTAAAATCATGTTTGGAACCTGTTCAGTTAAAAGATTACATTTCGATCATTTAAAAGAGTATGTTTTCCGTGTCTTTAAGGTTATTTGTACATGTATGTATTAATGTGGTTGATGCTTACGTGAGTATCTTATTCCCGTCTGGATATGTTTACAAGAATGTACCATTAGTTGATGTCCCGTGTCTGGATGGTCATTGGTGGATTTAGGCTGTAGCGTTATCAGACCGAACACCAGATCGAAGAGGATCGTTAATTTGCAGTTTGAATTTATCTGTATTCTTTGTTCCCGTTCATGCTGAAAATGTTTTGCGTGTTTTGTTTTTGTTTTAGTTTTTTTGGTTTGTTTTTTTCCATTTCTTGAAATTCCATTTCGTTCCAAATGTCCTATTAAACTAGTGACACTTTATTTCTGATGGCTTTATTGAAGATCGATTTAGATAGATTTAGTCGTTTCTGGATTTACATGTGATTTTGAGTGATGTTGCTAAGCACATTTCTCAATCACATAAACTAAAAAATGAGGTGATAGTTAAGATACAAAAATAGAATAAAAAACAAAATTAATGTAATGGTTTGGTTCAGTGCTACTTTTACAGCGCGTGTTTTTGACCAAATGGCTGTTATTAGATTCCCATTTATTTATTGATTAATTCATTTTGGGGCAGTTTTGCTTCTGATAGCTGAAGAAAACCTAAAAAGCTGAATTTCAATGTCCCTTGACTGAGGGTAATAACATTATTTTCCCTTTATTTGGTATCCTTTCCTTATCCTATCCTTTCCAGTGGTACTATATATTTTCCTCAAGTAAAATAGGATAACTCAATTTAGTCCCCATACATACCACACCATTAACAACAGCCTCTAATGTTATTATGCTAAAGTTGATGCTTGGTTACCCTTGGTTACCCTTGAAAGGAAAGCCTGGGGATTTGGCGTGAGGGTCTAGCGCCATGCTATTTCTTGAGATTCTCAAAGGCTTGGGAAACGTGTGCTTGGTGGCAACGCTGCAGGAAACAGACACCGCCGCCGTTCGAATGAAAAATGTTAAGCCAAGGTCAGTTCCAGCCTCACTTCTTCGCTGGAGACTCAAATCCGCCCGTAACCATTTTACAATCACATGCCCCCCTTTCTTTGCGATTTATGGTTGAAAAGCATCGCGTAGATGGACCTACTGCTCAATGCCTGGTAACTCACTTATATCATTTTAATTGCCTTGTCAACAAAACAAAGCGTCTCATCATATTCGTCTTCCGTTTTAATGAAGGATCTATTTTTGTCTTGTCAACATCTTGCCATGGTATATGAGTTTATGAGTTTTGCATAATTGCTTTTGTTGGTGAAATTAACACTGACAGATGCCCAGTTGTTGATTTTCTTTTTTGTTTTTTGTAGCAAGTTATTTTTTTTTTTTATAAAGCAGTGGATGTTGTGTGTTTCTTCAAGTGAGCTTTAAACAGGGCATTGAGCGACGCAACAATCGGAATTTCCCCATTTTGGGACGATTAAAGGCGCAGTTTATTCTGTCCTCTATCCATCTATGTCGGGGTGGCTATGCACACATGAATATTGTGATTACAGAATAACAATTTCATATTCTGCACAACCAATGGCTGCACCAAATTACACCAGGATCAACAGCTCTGTCTCTGAATGAAAATAATGTGTTTCATGTTTCACTCAACACGGCATTGTTCGGACACAATGTCATTCATATATTCCAGTGGAATAAGCGATGATCATAAAACAGATTTCCGTTGCATGTAATTCTGCTTATTTTATTTTATTTATTTTCATTATTGCTGTTTCAGTCCATGCTGCATGTACATGATGAGTGTATTTTTATTATTAAGGTAGGGACAACAAAGATGGGGAAGGGACACCTTAAATATGTAAAAGTCGTGAGTCTGAGTTTTGTAATTGATGTGTTGGGATGTTTTGCTCAGTCATACTTTTGATAGAGGAATGTGAATGTTTCTAAACCGAGGGTTTGCTGGCATAATTCCACCGCCACAGCCAGCAGAGGACTTTTCTCTACAGGACACTTGTAGGGGCGCCACAGAAGGCGAAGGGAGGGGGACTGAATGGACAAAAGTATTGCATCTATTCTCCACTATACTTATCAAGAGTGCAAGAGCTTGAATATGGGTGATTTGGTTCTAGAGTAATGCAAGAGTTTTGATAAACTAATAAATGCCTGAAGACAGACCTTCTTTAATGTATTTGATGAAGTCTAAATTTATGTAAAACAGCAATATTGGCCCCCTTGGCTGGATTGTTGTGTGTCTCTGGGATCAAATAATATAATCACGATCCCACAGGGCTTGAGGAACTTAGTAAAAATGAGCAAGTAAACAAGCTTTGTCAGAGGGGAGAGCCACAGTCTCCAACTTTCAGACCCTTCGGTCTGAGCTTTGAAGTCAAACTAAGCCAAGAAAGCCCATCAAAAAAAATCCTGATCTCGATTATTGCAATGGATTTGCGATTTCGGGCATTTCTTTTTGCACCCTTGTTTCTTTCGCTACAACACAATGGGCGCCGTGATGCCAGATGCACGTCATCGGGCTCGGGTTCAGATGCCCGATATTCATGCATCCTCTGACAGGCACTCTCCGGATTGTGTCAAAATTATTATTTTTGGGGAGATCGTATCGTATTTCTGCATGAATGACAGTTATGAGGGGTTGAATGAAAATGTAACAGCCAGCACTCTGTGTGAACTCTTCCAATCAGCGGATGAAAGGAATAATAATCAACTATTTCATAACAGATTTAAATATTTAAAATGTCCATAGTACCGCGGTGTATTATGTTTGCTGCCATTCACTGGAAACACAATAGCATATTTGTTTTATTTATTCACCAATCTAGAGTAATTTATTCTACTTTCTCGTTCTGGACTGACCTCGCACCTTTTTCTGTGTTCCCCCTTTGTGATTTTCTCCCTTACGAATACTGTATTTTTTTCCCTTTGGTGATTGGCAACTTAAAAAAACAAAACCAACTTAAACATCACCTTCCTCCACTCATCCTCATCCGTCCCTCTCTGGTTCTGCATCTGCATCCATCTTTCCACATCTGTCCAGTGGAGGGCCAGTGGCTGGAGTGGGGGCCGTGGTCCAGGTGCAGTGTGACGTGCAACACGGGAACCCAGCAGAGGCAGAGACGTTGCAGTGCATCTGTGCACGGCTGGGCTGAATGTAAAGGTCCCCATCAGGAGAGCCGAGAATGCACCAACCCTTCATGCAGCGGTATACTCATTATTCATACCCCCCCCACCCCCACCCCCGCTTTCAAATGCCATTATGCAAACATGGAACATGCATTATCTAGAAGTATCACATGGTTGTATCTGATTTGAGCGCCACGGCGATTTGGTGGCTCGGGAGCAAATGTGGCATTCCTGTCTTCTGTTGTGAGAGGGGCCCCAGTAGGGTTGGAGACTTGTCTGATTTGATAGGCTTTGTCACCAGAATTGATTTTGACTAAATTTGATTTGATTCATTGTGAAAACAAAATATTCCAGAGCTTCAAACAGTTAGATGAATAAATAACGTGTACATGCATGTATGCATACATACATGCAGCATGGATACACACATGCGTACATGCCTGCAGAAAACGACATGAAAAAAATAAAACTACCCTGGACTTAACCTAAATCCTCTTCTGTTTCTCCCACTCTACTTGATCCCTCCCTGATATTCTGCCCGGCTCTTTTAATTTCCAGTGGTGTCATTTGCTCTTTTCTCCTAGGCGGAGGGAACTGGGGCAGCTGGAACCACTGGAGTCTCTGCAGCAAAACATGTGACTCTGGTTGGCAGCGGCGCTTCAGAATGTGCGAGGGCACCGGAATCCAAGGATACCCCTGCGATGGGTCAGGAGAAGAGATTCGGTCCTGTAATGAGAAAAAGTGCCCCGGTCAGTGGCTCCGTTTAAGTGTGCTTGGGTATGAGGGAGAGAGAGGATGTGAGAGGAAGTGAGACAAGGACTTGCCAAGCAGATGGAAGTTACTGAATTCCCAAAAGGCTTCTTTTACGTTTCAGAACTGCACTCTTATCATAATCTATCTCCTCTTGTCAGTTCGCATATCTGTCCATCCTGTTGCTTTTTGGTCATTGATTTTGCGTGTCCTGAGGCACCTTCCTCCGACTGTCTCCACCTGTTAGAGACTCAAATTCATCTGCATCCTCGGCGATCTCGCCACCGTTTAGAGTCCCACGCGCAGTCACTTCCTCGGCCTTGCTCGCTTTCCTGCCCGATGTCAGCTCTGCGGTGTAGGGCGGGATGTTGGGCGGCCCACCAGGCACGATTTGTCATGAGTGTCAGCACCAGAGGAGACAGTGCCATTTAATAACCCATGCCTATGAACTGAAGCCGTGTGTGTGTTTGTGTGTGTGCATGCATGAAATGTAAGTTTGTTTTTTTTTGGTGCTGCCTGATTGCCACTGTGTCCACGCTCGCATTGAACATTGACAAATGATGAATCTCTGAGTGCAGCCTCGGCCATGATCTCCTTGTTTTGAAAAGCTCTCAAGCTCTGCCTTTGCACAAGACAAAGATCTTGTCTGTTGGCATTGCAGGGACACATCATATCGCCCTTTATTTTTTCCAATTTCTATCTATCTCGCCCTCTGCCTCTCTTTCCTCTACGTCTTTCTTCATCTTTTTGCATCGCCGCAGCAACACTTGTCTGCCCCCCTTGGAATATCTTCAGAGCACTTGCCTCTGTTTTTTTTCATCAGGGTTATGAAAGAGAGGGAGGGAGAAAAATGGAGGGGGTGAGATGAAGAGGGAATGAGATACTGTAGTGAGGCAGTGACACTGACAGAGAGCGCTGAGCAATGTACAAGGGAATAGGATTGGGAGCTGCTGCAGGAGCACATTGATTTGAATCTTGTTTTTTTGTGCTTTTCCATCTCCTTTTTTTTCCGCAGCTGTGTGTGTGCCTGGGCGAGATCGCGCGGTGATTTGTCTTTTTCTGCGTGCCCACTAGAGTGTGCATTATTTCACTTTTTTCTTTCTTTTCTCTTTCTCCTCTACTTTTGCAGCTCCTCACGAGATATGTAAAGATGAAAACTTTCTCTCCATGTCATGGAAGAGAGCGTCAGCTGGAGAGACTGTTTACAACAAGTGTCCAACTAATGCCACTGGTCAGTTTGCCTCTGCTTGTTATTACATATAATAATGATAATAATAATAATAACAATAATTTCAACATGTCTGAGCTTAGGATTCTCTTCGACATGAAGTGGTTATAACAAATCCGAAGTAATGCAAGACTGAGGTAATACTATCCCTGTGATTAAATGCCAGTTCACGACTGTTTGCATTGCAGATTATTGTGATGCAAAAAAGAACCAATCAGAAACAAAGGATAAAAAAAGAAAAGCCAATCGCTTTTGTGGTCTGTTACTCTTAGCAAGGCTCTTAGCATGTGTTAAATGTGGATGAAATAGCTGCAACTATCATATTTCCAGGTTTTATCTATTACCTGGTCTCTGGCACCTGTGTGTAAATTTCAGTAATTACCACCTTACCAGCAACAAAAATACTCCAAAGCACAGCACTGCATGCAGGTGATTAGCAGTTTGATTTTTTTTTTTTTTTTTTTTTTTCTCTTTCCGAATGCTATCTTGGAAGTGCAGACATCTGGTCTCGAAAGG
>CAAKHD010003565.1:104708-136672 GCA_901007705.1 Fistularia tabacaria
CAATAATTACCACCTTTCCAACAAAAAAAATTCTCCAAATCACCTCCCTGCATGCAGGTGATTAGCAGTTTGATTTTTTTTTTTTTTTTTTTTTTTCTCTTTCCGAATGCTATCTTGGAAGGTGCAGACATCTGGTCTCGACAGGAAGAACCCAACATGTGTGATTAAAAAAAAAAAAAAAGGAAAAAAAGATGCAATTTGCAACTCAATATAATTTAAGCTCTTGTTAAAGTCTAGATAGTTGTTAAGACCAAACCACAATCAATATTAAATGACCTTGTTGACAGAGGTCAACAGTAAATGTCCACTCTGGTCCCGAGCCATAAAGTAGCCTTTTTTTTCTATCTTGATGCTCATTATGAGCTGGCTGTTGAAAGATTTGCTGCAGGTGATGAATGACCTTCTTTTAATAAAACAGGTTGTATTTTGGGAAAAAACAGAAAACGCGATGCGCACAAACACACACACACACACTCAAAGCAGATACAATGCAAGGATATACGGGTGCCCAAAAGTCCATAGGCTAATAAATCTAAATGTCGGAGGCTTCCCACCACTCAGCTGTCGAGGACTCGCCTGGCATGCGCTTTGCCCCTCTCTTCCTTATAAAAAGCTGCACACACACACACACACACACACACACACTTACACACACGTGCACACAGAGGATTTTCTCAAGTCCAAGCAATCAATCTGTTACTCATAAAACAGTTCACTGAGTGCATATTAATTTGCGGGGAAAATGAATGGGTCTTTGTCAAATATTTGTGCTGGCTCTCACATTGAACAGTCACCGAATGTGAGGTACCTAAGTCAATAGATGTATAAATGAAACACTTTGCTTATACTCAAAGACATGGTTGTAAAACAAGGTATCATGTCTCTTTATATACGGCAAAAACAAAGCAGCACATTCAGCAATGACAGGAGAATGCCTTTCTATCCTAGCATTTTATGTAATCTTCACTGGCTGAACAATATACTTTTGAAATGTACATTTGCCCCTGTGAATCCTGATTTATATCTGTCAAAAAAAGTCTGGGACAAAAGGAAAAATATAAAATATAAATTATTTTTGTATTATTTTATTCTTGACATGAGTGATTATTACAGTTATTCATTTTCAAAAATATTTTTCTGACCCCATCATAATATTAAGGTGATTCAAAAAAGAAGTAAATAATTTTTGCAAGATAGAGATACTATTACATATCCGTATCTAGTGCAAGGTTGCATGGTAAATGGTCTTTTTAAAGGTAGTTTCATTCATTTAATCCTATTTTTATAACAGAAGTGAATGTTCCTTTTCTCTCTCTTTCGCTTTCTTCGCAGGATCTGCTAGTCGTCGTTGCATGCTGGACAATAACGGAGTTGCTTTCTGGGGTCCTCCGAGCTTCGCCAGATGCGTCTCATTTGAATATAGATATTTACATTTATCTGTAAGTTCTGCAAATTAGCAGAAACTCTCACAAGGCATGTTTAGCGTCAGTTTAAGCAGAAGTTCATGTGATTATCAGGCTCTTTCATCCGAATACGGCATTTTCTAATGAGTGAATTCATGAGATAGGAGTTATATGATGCTGGTCAGCCATTCAAACCCATCATGTAACATTTAACTTTATTTTCTAGAAAAAGTTCCCTTATTGCCTTGACTCAAGGCTCACCGGTATCTCTAATTAGCTTTTTTTTTTTTTTTTTTTCGTGAGCTTATACTTATCATTTAATGAACGTAGCAAATGGACATGTTCATCAGCCTCCCTGTCTCCTGCTTTGCGAACTTTCAACCTTTTTTACATCTCTGCGATTATGGCGGTAGACTGAGGTTGGGTATTTTGCGTGACGGAGTTGATTGCACAGTTAGCGTCTGCCCCCACCTTTCCATTAACACCAAGAGTCAATAATTAATTTTCTGTGATTACTGTTATCTTCTGTTCTTCCCTGGCTCTGTCACTTCTCTCTTTCTGCATCTTATATGCACACACACACACGCACGCACACACACACACACACACACACACACACACACACACACACACACACACACCTCTTGCTTCCTTTATCTCTCCTTCTTAAGTGATGAGATGTAATTTCTGCTGCGTGGTAATTTTAGATGCTTTTTGCCTATTTTAGCACAAACAGGTCAAACATTGCCTTTCATATATATATATATATATATATATATATATATCTATATGTGTATGTATGTATATATGTATGTATGTATGTATATGTGTATACTTAGGAATACCAACACTGATGCTCGTGCCTGTGTCGATGCATCCATCTGTTCCTCCCAGCACCACCGAGGAAACCACCACCTGTCCGTGTACATTGTCCGAAATGTTTTCTCTCTCAACTCATTATAGTTACGAGAGCATCTCGCGAAGGGTCAGAGGACCCTGGCCGGGGAGGGCATGTCTCAGATCGTAAGGAGTCTCCTGGAACTCTTGCAGAGGAGGAGCTACTACAGTGGCGACCTTCTCTTCTCCACGGAGATCCTGCGAAATGTGACGGACACCTTCAAAAGAGCAACCTACATCCCAGCTCCCGACGACGTGCAGGTAAGTAGAGCCTTCGCAGCTGCCTTGGAATTCTATAGGTTTTAAACCACAGGGAACATACAGTAATGCATTCAGATGTACTCAAAATATATTCAGATTTATGAAATGTACGAGGCCCAGTTTTTCTCCTGCACAGTGTTTGCATAACATCGAGCTGTAGCTGCACAGTAGCTATGACTTCAAAGGGATTCTTTTTCTTTTTTTAGCAGGGATTTTTCTTTTTCGTCTTCTTATACGAGTAAAAAGGGCTTCTTTTTCACTCACTATGTGAACAGACATAATATTGTGTATCACAATATGTCGCTGTAGACGGGAAAAAAAAAAAAAAAAGATTGTTCTGTACATGATTTGATAGAGAAAGCTTTGTCTACTTTACCACTGCTGTTGTGTTACTTGTCGTGGTGGATTCAAAGAAACTAATATAGGACAACAGCTGACACATATAATGCTTGGACTCAGGCTGAGTTATTGTCTGTTCATGTTTTGGTCTTCTGTTCAGAAATTCTTCCAGATAATCAGCCATATGTTGGACATGGAGAACCTGGAAAAGTGGGAGGACGCTCACCAGGTTATCCCCTTCTCCCTCTTTCAGCTGTGTTTGTGTGTCTGCGTATGCACCATGTATGCAAATAATGACAAGGAGTGAACGCAACAGCATAATGTAGGTGTTGGAATATGTGTTAAACGGTGTTTATGTGTGTGTGTAGATATTTGAATGTTCACATCCCTCGGTAACTTTTCCGGATTAGTCATGAAATCGCATCTGTTCTCTGGACTCTTCAGCCACATATTAATTGTTTTTTATTAGTTTGTTTTTAGTGTCTTTTCTAGTTTGTGTTTCGACCCTTCTCAGTGACTTTGAATCAGGGGATTTTGGACTTCAGATATCTGGAATCAATGATTAAGCCAACATATGTTATTTATTATTGTCAATGTTGTTATTGCGATCACAAATGACTGCATTGAATTCAATACAAAGGCGTTCAAACATGTCAGTGTCCACAGATTTGACGTGTCTCATTATCCTGTTGAAAACAGTATGCTATCTTCATCCACAGGTGGCTCCTGGCGCTGCGTTGCTGATGAGGATTTTAGAAGATTTCATTCACCTCATCGGAGAAGCCCAAAAGCCTTTTCAGAGTTTTCTCGTGGTTACCAATAACCTCAGTGAGTAGCCGTGCGCCGTGATGCTTTGTGACAATACGTCAAAAACAAGACCATTGACAACAGATATTTGACTTGTTCTTTATTCTGCTATTGAATATTGGAACATTCACTTTTAATTTCCTCTTAAATATATGAAAAGAAACTCAGAATCTAAATGTGATTTAACTTTTCATGTAATATTTCAATAACGATCATTTTAAAATGTGACCAAATTACTTATTTTATTGTAATCTCATGTATTCATGTCACACTGACTCCCCCGGTTCTCTCCCTTTATTTTTCCAACTTGCAAGGCTATTTTTGCTATTTTATAACTTAATTAACTATAATCATATATTATTCTGCACTTCAGAGAGTCCAGAGTAATTTGGGGTCTGCCTTCTTTGTCCAGTGATAACCATCCAGCGAGAGCCTGTTTCCGCCGTTTCCAGTGATATCAACTTTCCTATGAAAGGCCGGCGAGGGATGAAAGACTGGGCCAGGACTGCAGAGGACAAGCTCTTTATCCCGAAGGAGGTTTTCATAATCCCAAATGAAGGTAGGGTTACGTAGACCAATAGAGCTTAATCTTTCTCAAAGCATTCGACCTTTTTGGTAACAGTGTCTTTGTATCTATAAGCTGCACGCTCACTGATTGCCGATGAACGCATCAGCTGATACATGTTTTGTTTGATGGCATTATCTGCACCCTGCTGTACCGTTATAGACATTTCAAGTGGTGTGGCGTGTCTGCTTCCTGAGACCGTTTCCCAGTTTACTGTAAATGTCTAATTAATAATGGCAAATCAGTTTTTTCCACTGATCCGGGGAAGCCTGGTCTCTTGCCTTCATACGCCTCATCCGAACGGCTTTGCACGGAACGTGCGAAAAATTCTTCATGTCATGGATACGATGGGTATAGTAAAGCTATTACTGCCAGAATATAACTAACAAATGTGAGTTGAAGTTCTCAAATGAGAATGAAGTGAGCTGTAGTATTTGCACATTTCAAAGTGAAGCATGTTTTGACAGTTTGACAGTAAGTTGCCAACTGCTTTCTCCGGCGTCAGGCACATATCAGCATTCTTGATGAATAAAACGCACCAGGGCAGCTGTAAAGAGTGATGAACATGAGCTGTAGAACTAGAAAAAAAAATCAAATAAATGAATAGATAATTGTAAAACTGCTCCCTCCACTAAGCGTTATATTCCAGTGTACACACAGTGTCCATACTTGATTCTGTCATGTTGTCTCTATTGGGGTTTTTTCCTGATTTTGCAAAAAAATTGTAATTACTAATTGCATTTTTATTTTTTTCATTATTCGGCATCTCGAGAGAGACATGTTTGTTCTACACTGAATGTTTCTCATCCATGGGGGTATTTCAGTGGTGTGCTTTCAAGCGACACCCACCACCTCTTTAAAACCCCAACATGCCTCGGTTATCTGTGATCTCAAGTAACCAGAATTGGATAATGTAAAAAGAAGCCACGGTTGCCAAACTGCAATTCTTAGCCCAATGCACAGAGCATGAAATACTCTATCAGCTGTTGTTCCAGGCACCCTTGCAAGCGTTCCTAATGTATGACCTGAAGACACAGGCCGTTCTTGAAAAGGGCCTAAATCCCGATTTGATATGAATTGTTTTCATGCTTGGTCGGGCCACAATGCCCTCCTACAGAACACACTGTCAGGATGGGAACAACTTCTGATTTGGCTAAGAACAACCCTTTGAACAAAAAAAAAGGCAGAGTATAACGATTTTCCATCACTATTGATATATAGCAGCGTCAGATCGGACATCAGAGATTAAAAGACGGCTATCACAAATATCTTTTTTGTCATGTTTGAGCTCAAAGGCCCGGTTTATTTGCCATCCCTCCTCTGATTCTAATAGGTTATTACCCCATTCAAGGTCAGACTGGCTTGTTAAAAAGCATTGTAACAAGGTGAATTAATTTACTTTGAGATGTGTCTTAAAGAAGCAGATAGGAGGCATCTCAAGGACGTTGAAGGTAATTCTGACTAGGACGTGCCATAAAGAAGTCCCTTTTGGATTTTCAGAAAACTTGCTGTATTTTCATTTGCAAGGAATTGTTTAACTGAACTCATCAAGGGCCTCCAATACCAGTGATGTTTATTTGCCATAAAACTATGATATTGCTAATAACAATGCTCATAAAAATAAAGGCACTATAATACCAAAAACGCGTAGCAGTTAATTAATGTGATAAAAGTTGTGAATTTTGTCCGGAGCAAATTGCAGATATTGATTCACCAAAACTATATAATGAATTCAGTGGAACATAAATAACCTGAATGTACGAGCGGACCGAAGGATAAACAAAAGAAGAAGAGGGCTCTGTAACCACAATATCATCTAGTAACAAAGACAAAGGTTATTTTCGAAAGGAAATTACACCGCCTGACTTCTATTCTGACACCCTATCCTGAGCTGAAATTACAGTACAGTGAGGCGAAAGGCCAAAAGAACAGAGATGTCTGAGACCTTTGACCCGCACTAATAATAGAGGCTTTCTTGGATTGGTGTTTTAAGATATCGTTCATACAAATGCCCTAAGCGCTCCTCAGGCCAATCCCCCAACTTTCTTTGCCTGTATTTTGCTCACTGACATGATCTCATGGTGTGTTTCATCAGTAAGCAGTTAATTGTCAGATCGCTGGTCCGTTGTTCAGTTCATATCCGACCGAAAGATAAATACATGGCTGTAGTTGGCAGTTGCTGTGTTAGCTCAAGCGAGGCGCTATTCCATCTTGCTATATTGTCCATTTGTATTTTGCCCTGGCGAATGTTTGCACCACATAAGCCTCTTTCACAAAAGCCTCGCAAATCTGAGATTGATTTATGTCGCACCCAGACATGAATAAACACATGTTAGAATAAATGCAGAGACTAAACAGAAATAAGACAAAGAAAGACACCTGCACCTTGGCAGGCGGGAACTTTTTTCATAGATGAGACCCAAGCGAAGCACACTTAATGCACCATAACTATACAACTCAAGAAACATGTTTGGGGGTTTACTGCACTTGTTTGTGACCAAAATACAATATCCAAAGCACAGTGTTTTATTTACCCTCCTGCCATATGCACCCCCAGCTCCCCATGATCACAAGATACTCAGCAAACAGCACTGACATTTTCCGAGTGCTATTTTAGAATCATTTCATTCAAAGGGCGTGTGAAGGCACACAATTTTTTGACATTATTAGGCTGACTCTACCAGATATAGCTCATCCCATCGGCGCCCTCCGGGATGACATCCTAAGTTGATTTCTATCGCTTTATTCCGTTAATTCAATCAGTAATGAAAGCCTGTCTATACATTTAAACATGCTCATAAAGGCCCGTTGGCACCCCTGTGTGTGCACGTGTACGCAAAGGCATAGATATTGGCGGCCTATTGATAAGTTCATGAATTACTTCAATGGACCATAGCCGGGACTTTCCTTTGGTGATTTTCTCCCAGCTCTGCTCCTTCCCTTGCAGACATGCAACCAAATGCCAGAAACATTACAGCATTTCAAAATGTATGCTTCAATGGTACATCGTGCACCTGTTTTTCCACAACTAACAAACTGAGATCACCGGCTGTGTAAACTGTTAGAATACCGTGAAGACGGCCAAATCAAGATTTACGTTTTTTGATGAACGGATGATAATATCAGTTAGCCAATGAGAGGCAATATGGCGAATGCACCTGTTGACAAAAAAACTAGCGGTATATATCCTACAATTGGTTGAGCACCTTAGTTCAGGATTAAAACAAGAGGCTTTGGAAGAAGCTAATATATATGTGCTGCGCTGCAACAGATGTCCTTTCTGTTTAAAATGCTGTGCTGCATTTGTATCTGCGTCTCATTTGTTAAACACCTTGTCACAATATGGCCCCTGAGTCACGGTGAAAGAGAGGGAGACACCAGCAAAGTCATGGCTAGCTGATTTAAGGAAATATGGCTACATAAAATACGACAAAAACAAAATGGGAAACGATCAGCGATGCCTATGGCAGGCGTTTGTGTGTGTGTGTGTCTTGGGAGGAAGACTTCAATTTAAAGGATAGATGTTGCAAGGCTTCATACAAAAACTGTGGGAGAGAAAAGGGAACGGTGGGATCTTGGAAATATGGAAACTCACACGCCTGCAAGTAGATTGATCACTTTGCCTCCAGGTGTCTGTGACGTCAGAAGAGAACATATATAGTGAAATAACACAAGTTCCCTTCACATAGCATCAAAGTATAACATATAGGAAAGGAAATATACAGTTAGCGCAAGAAGACAATGCAGATTCTGATATTTTTTTCTGAACATGACTGACATGCAGCATCTTGCGGCATTGTCAGGCTCACGTCTGGTTAGGAAATCATGGCATTTCCCTGTGATCTTATTTTTCCACCTACTCATTCAGTAGCAATTGATACAAAAAAAAAACACCTACAGAAGACGATACATGCAAATGGCAGCTGAAGTTTGTTTTTCCATTGTTTTGTTTTTATTTGCTTGAACCCCTTCTCCTGCCTTTCTATTGAACAGAGACAGCCGTATTTGCACAGTGACTGTATCCTCCAAATAAATAAAATTCAATTAAATAGTATAGAAATCAAAAGTGAGAAATAAGGCAGGGGGACTGGGTACCTCACACTGAAATGTTTGGATGTGCTACAAAACCCAAAATGTTGGCAATATATTTGTCTAATTTTTTAGTCTAACATATCATTATACCAAAACATCCTCGGGAAGATGAAAGGGTTTGTTTTCTTTTTCTTATTTCAGGAACATCTTAGCAAGTGACTCTGGCACATCAAAATGTTATATTCAATAAACTTCAAGTGAAAAGAAAAAAAAAAGGTTTTTAAGATCGAATAACTTTTAAGATTTCTTAGTTTTTAAGGAACATCTTTGATGAGGGACAAGTTATTTAGTTGTTTATTTTAATTTTCATTTTTATATTTTGAAACTAGATTAGTGGTAACATATTTTGCAATGTGTGGTTTCCAGTATTATATTCATGGTCTTTAGGGAATTGAACTGCCAACTTTCTGGCCGGAAGGGACGCTCGCTCACCA
Source organism: Fistularia tabacaria (assembly GCA_901007705.1). Lineage (NCBI taxonomy): Eukaryota > Metazoa > Chordata > Actinopteri > Syngnathiformes > Fistulariidae > Fistularia > Fistularia tabacaria. The sequence continues at coordinate 113,507 of CAAKHD010003565.1, forward strand.
GCTGGGCCACAACTACAAATGGCCTTGTGGTATCAATTCCAGGCGCAAATGTACCGGACGAATGACATATTTAAGTTAACTGCCAGTGACGGGCGGTTTAGCCTTTATCTCCAGAGGAAAGGGGGACAGAAGGGGCAGCGTGACTCAGGGGGCTTGAATGGTCGTCCTTTGAACAGAATAGTCCTGGTGAGAATCTCGGCTCCTCCACGCCTGTCGAATTGTTGTTGAGCAAGACGCTGAACCCCCAACTGCGCCCCCTGTGCTGGTAAGCGCTGCAAACTGCTCGTGGTTCATCCACATTAGGTAATTTGCTGCAAGAGATTAATAAGGAAAAATGAGAACTGCCACAGCATGCTTTTCTGTTGACAATCCTTCCATGTGGCTCCACCACCCCTCCCCAACCCTTTGCACTACTTACACACAATACACCAATTGTCTCATTTGCGGGTTTTGCAGAAACTGTCATATTAGAATCCATCAACTTTTGTCTTTTTTTTTTTTTTTAACTCACTGGAGACCTCTTGTATCTCTTTTTTTTTTTTTTTTTTCGGGTGGGTGGGGGTGTTGCGTCTACGGCAACAAGCGGGCAGATTTCGGATGACTCACCCAGGGCACCTGATACCATCAGACCCCTCTGTCTCTTCCTCCCCGTGCTCCTCCATGGCTTCCTAAAAGGGCAAAGGAGGGAGTGGCATCTCTCTGCATGAACTCTTTACCCTCCTTGCTTTTCCGCCGTGCTTTCTCCTGCCCCCTCACATGAGACAAAGTGACATTTACAGAGAGACACTGTCTGTCCTTGGCAGCCACTGGTCTTGTGGTTGAAAGAACATTAAAGGAAGCGGGTGGGGGCAAGGGGTTAGGAACTACAAAAAAAAAATTAGAAAAGAATGGAAAAGTTGAGAGGTTGAATGGGAAATGGCAACAATTGAGGGCGATGGAACGACAGGGTATTCAGAAGCAGGGGAAAGTAAAGCAAGGAACTGGACCTTGGCATGATAACCGCATGATGTTTCCTGCATGCAAGGGTGACTTACTCGTCTTCTGGTCTTTTATCCTTTGGAATAAATGAAAGCAGGAATCTAGCAAGTAGATATAAATAAGGCCGCTGATGATCAAACCTGTGTGTGGGAATAAGACAGCCATTTTCACATCTCGTTTCAAGAAGTTGTTACTGCTGTCATTTGTCAATTTGATGATGCATATATGGATAGAAAAACTGTTTGTCACAAGCCAACAGCTGTGAATGTCTTCAATTTCTTTCACAATTATTCGTTCATCGTTTGAACATTTAACAGCATGTGATTAGATGGGGCGGTGGGGCTCAGAGGGTTAGAGCATTCGATTCCCGGTTCCTCTTTCCGCCTGTCGAAGTGTTGTTGAGCAAGACACTGAACCACTAACCTCCCCCCTAGCGCTGCTCCATTGCTGCCTTCTGCTCATGGTTCATCCATGATTGGTTAAATGCAGTGGTCAAATTTTGCTGATGTTGTGCTCTGTGTATAACTGTATGTGACAAAAAAGGCATTTCTTCTTCCTCTTAGATGTTGCTTCAGCAAAACGTCCGAAAGTACATTCTTTCCTTAACAACCCATTGATATGTATTTGGGAGACATTAACGACTGAAATAGGATATCTTGTTGTGAAATTATATGATCATTTCCTTGTTTTGCATTGCAAGTGTTAAGGCTGATTATTTGCATTTTTTTTTTTTTTTCCTTTCAGAAGCCGAAACTGATTCAGAGGCCACCATGTATTATGTCATTGGCGCCATCTTGTACCGGACACTTGGTTTAATTTTACCTGCACCAAGGTGAGTGTTTTAAAACATGGGCCGGTAACTGAGGATCCATTTGAGCAATCTCCAGTTCATAAAGGCGTGGGATTCCTCATCGGCATGGCGTGGGAACATTTGAGTTGATCAAGGCCTTTAAAATTAGTTAAAGGATCGTCGTTTTGCTACGATGCAGTTATAAATGCTTTCCTAATTAATCACCGTGTTGGTGTTGGAACCAAGAAGAATTTTTCCTTTTATTCCATTTTAAAGCCACGAAGCAACTTAAATGACAGATTTAGCGAGATGCAAATAATTTTATGCTAACTGTTTTTCAAGGTAAATGTTTTATATTTTGTATTCCCTTCCTGTAATGATTATGACAAACTATATCTTTCTTATTGAATATGTTCGCTGAAGTTCCAATGTTGCATTAATGGAAGAAATTGATGTAAGCAGCGTGTGAAATTGTTAACCGACAGACAAATGGAAAAATCAACTGGAACGCTTGATTGTATGGTGGCAAATAATGCAGCACAGAACTCTATAACGACAAATAATTCAATTTGTTGAATTCTTTCATTCATTTGTAATATTTGTCGCTTTTCATGCACTCAGGGTTGCGGGGATTGGAGTTTACTCCAGTTGCCTTTGACAGAATTGCGGGGTTGGTTCACCCTGAACTGTTCGCCAGCCGACCACAGTCAATGAAATCAATTCGGTGATTAACAAATAGCGACGAATGCATACCTAATGATCAACATGTAGCTGTGTTTTCACTGTGCATTTGTTTTATTCTACTAATTCATTGACGTATATATCAGACATTCTTTGCTGGACTACACCACTGTAAAGCGTAGAAGCAGCAATGTTAGCTTTGCAGATTTTAATGCTTTTCAGTCGATGATTAGATTGTACTTTCAATGTATATCTTCATTTTCAGCCAAAATTACAAATGTAGAGCTTTTTGAAATTGATTCCCAAAGACATATATCTATTTATTTATTTATTTCATCATTCATTTTTCATGTATTTAAATTCTTCTTTTTATTTACTGTTAATTGTTTACTTATGTTGCCATATTTTTAGTGGCCTTCATTGGACTTGAATGAACTGATTGGTTTTGTCCAATTGGGTCCTTTGTGGTGCTCAGTGAGGAATAATCGATGAAGAAGTCTTGGAGTCTTGAATGAGAGATTACGTTTATTATTGAGCAGCACCATACCCCCCTATATACTACCCCGTGCATTTCCAGGGCACAAACATATATGAGCCTCCTTCCTAAGCCACGCCCCCCAGCACCGAGTCTTGTGTAGTGATAGGCCATGCCCCTCAGTGTCCACCACACACCCCTCCCCCGAACACCCAGAAGGGACCCTGAAAACCAACTAGTGCCTCACGGGAGGCCTGATCGGCCTGCCATAACGGCTGCGGTGTTCCTCAGTCGGAACAGCCGGGGGCCCCGGACACTGGACTCGTTGAGGTGCTTGCTGGGGGTTCTTGACAGAGGGCGACCCCGGCGGGGAACCTGGGCCAGAAGTAAAACTTCCACCCCCCACCCCCTTTACGCTGGCCTCAGCCGATCAAGCGAAACTCGCTCCCTACGCCCGTCCATGTCCAGTACGAAACTCTTGGCGCCTGCCTCGAGAAGTTGGAACGGCCAATCATACGGGGACTGAAGAGGTGAGCGGGGAGCGTCGTGTTGCACGAACGCAAAAGGAGCCGACATGAGCTCCGCCGGTACAAAAGATCACGGAAAACAGTGGCGAGCCGGGCCCGGAAATGGGCCTCTTCTTTGGCAAGAACTCTCCCGGGACCCTCAGCGGCTGGCCCAGAACCAGCTGGGCGGTTGATGCACCGAGGTCGTCCTTCAGGGCTGAACGCAGGCCCACCACAGTGTACGGTCCACCCAGTTGCCATCAGACAGCGCCGCTCGCAATGCTGCCATGAGGGAACAGTGGAACTGTTCACACACGCTGTTGGCCTGAGGGTGGTACGCCGTTGTACAGTATACCATAACGTCACACAGGAGGGCAGGGCCGCCTTCCTGCACAACTACCTCCTCCAGCTTGAGGCCCGTGTGCGCTAACTTCAGGGCGAGAACGTTTGGGTAGCTGGGCTGATCAGCGGCCATAGCTGAAAAATCCACCCTGACATTTAGGGGGCACACTGGTGCACGCGTCTGGCAACCTGCCCCAGCGTTGGCCATTCCTGACACATGCCAAATGTCCATCGTAAATTCAGAAATGGCCACAAGGTGTCGCTGCTGGCAGGTGGACCATGGCTCAGCCACTTCAGACATGGTGAACGTCAATGGCTTATGATCCACAAATGCCACAAATGGCCGGCCTTCCAGGAGAAAACGGAAATGACAACTCCAAATACAGTGCCAAAGACTCCCTATCAAACGCGCTCTATCTTCGCTCGTTACCCTGCAGCTTGCGGCTAAAGATTGCAAGGGGTCACCATGCGTTCGCCACCCACTGTTCGACCACAGCCCCCACAGCGTCATCAGATGCGTCGCTCATCAATGCTACGGGCGCCTCAGGAGCCAGATGGGCCAGAAGGGCTGCATCTGCCAGGGCGCGCTTAGCCTTGTCAAAAGCCCGAACCCGCCACGGAGTCTGGACGACCATGTTGCTTCCCCAACCAGACAGCAGAGCCTCTTAAAGTGGCTGAAGGAGGTGAGCAGCGTGAGGGAGGTTGTAGAAAAACACCACGCCCAAGAACTCCTGCAATGCCCTGACCGAAGCCGAGCAGGGAAAACCAGTCACTGGTTGAACTTCTGCAGGCAATGGAACTGTGCGGTGAAATGCGATGGCCCAGGAGGTCAATCACTGACAGCCCAAACTGAAATTTAGCTGGATTGACTATCAGGCCTTGGTCCTCCAGACGACAGAAAACCTGTGTCAGGTGCCCCATGCGTTCGTCAGCCGACAGGCTGGCCACCAGGATATCGTCCAGGTATCCAAACACAAAGGTGAGGTCACTCATCACCATGTCCATAAGCCTCTGAAAAGTCTGCGCAGCACCCTTCAAGCCAAAAGGCATGCGCAGGAACTCAAAATGTTCAAAAGGGGTGACCACCGTTGTCTCGGGTATGTCCTCCATGCACACAGGCACCTAGTGATGACCATGCATCAGATCTTCCTTTGAAAAAATGGCCCCTGTCAGCCATACAGAGGAATCTTGCATGCTGGAGATGAGTTAACGGTCGTTTACGGTGTCGTTATGCAGCCGGTGAAAGTCACCACAGGGGCGCCATGATCCGTCGGTCTTTGGTACCATATGGCCCGGGTAGGCCCATGGGTTCTTGGGCCGCCGCACTATCCCCAGGCGTTCCATGGAAGCAAACTCCTCCTTGGCGGTTGCAAGCTAGGCCGCGTCTTGTCATGAAGCTGTGCGAAGAAGGGTGGTCCCACCATGGGGGTGCAGTGTTCCACGCTGTGCCTGGTAGATGTGTTGAAAAACATGGGCGTTGTTGGCGACAGAAATTTCGCCAGCAAACTTTGATATACATCCCCCGATGACAAAAAGTTAATGTGGGCTCGCAGCCCAACGCCCCCTGTCTCGCCTGGTTAGGTGGTGAAAGACACGGTGTCAATTGAGCGACAGTTCAAAACGTCCACAAGTAGGCCATTGGCGCACAGAAAATACGCGCCCACGATGGGGACCGTTGATGGAGGCTCTGCAAGAAGTCCGGTGGCCGGACGATCATGGTGGGCGCGAATGGCCGAGCGTTTTGGGCCAATGTGGCCGAGGTGGAATCACACACCTCCTCGGGCTTGGTCTTGCCATTCAGCTTACAGCCAACTCTTACGCTGCGGCTCGCCCTCCCATTGTAGTGCCGGCAGGGCAAGCACTGGTTTTTGACGATGACGTCGCGCATATACTTGCGTGTGTTGGCTGAGTTTCGGGTGCTGGATGATTAGCGGACTAACTTTAGATATATCCGAGACCACATCACATCAGAGTCACCAATGTAGTGCTCGGCGAGGAATAATCCATCACGAAGCCTTGGAGTCTTGAATGAGAGATTACGTTTATTATTGAGCACCACCATACCACTATTCACTACCCTGTGCACTTCCAGGGTACATGTATATATCAGCCTTCGGCCTAAACCACGGCCCAAGCCCCTCGTCCTGTGGGGTGAGAGGCCACGCAGGAGTATGACAAAATATTGGAATGTATATAAAAAAAATATATTTATAAACACACTTCAGAAAATTTAACTAGCAGCAGAAAACAGCTGCGTACAGCAGCAACACCTATGATTGTGTGGATTAATGAATGAGTGTATGGATGAATGAATGGATGGTGAATGAATGAGTGTATGGACGTATGAATGAGTGAAATGGAGTCTATCGGGAACAAAGCTAAACAGTTGAACAGCAGCCTGAGGGAGAGACCTGCGAAATCTCTCCTTCACACACTGGGGCTGAAGGAGTGTGTCACTGAAGGAGCTCTTCGGTGCTGCAGCAAATGCAAAATACAGTTTTCATGCAAAGCGTGATCGTGCAGCTGAAACACAGTTAGAGAAATAAATAAATCTTTATTTTTTCTGCATCCGTGCCCCTGCAGTCCCCCTGCAGTGATCAACTCCAAGATACTGACGGTGACAGTCCGACCAGAACCGCAGCCCAGCGAGCCGAGTGTCGCGGTCGAGCTCTCCATGCTTCTCAATGTAAGTAAATCTGTTTTCTGCCCAACTGCTAACTCACCGCAGCACGGGTCTGCAAAAAAAAAAAATGGCTTGTTTTCCACGTTATGTTAATTCTAGTGAAAATTGGGCAAGTACAGAGGAAATATGAAAACACTTTGCAAAATCAGCATTCGACAAAATCAAAATAATTCCTCACAGAATATATGAGCTCGGGTACGAGTGAACTATAAATACAAGATATGTCATATATATATATGTTGTATTTATTTTTACAAGATTGGAAAAAAATTTTTCCTCCTGTTGACATATGTTTTCTGAGTTAGGGTGAGAGGGAAAATGCTGCATACTATAAAGTGCCATAGTGCTTCGTGAATTGCCTGAGTACAAGGCAGACCTTTTTTTGACTTCTTTATATTACAATGTCTCCTGGCACCTATTCGGTTTATATTACAGTTGAGTGTGTTATTGTAAATGACTGGTGTGAGTGTGGGTGTGGGGGGGCTTCAATGGGAAGGCTTAAGTGCACATTTAATGAGAGGTCTCCCACTACCTCAATAAGATGTGAATTTCATGAGCCAATCCTTTGTATAAAGGTGTGGACAGACTTAAAATTATGTTGGATGATGATTATCACTTTGTAAGACACAAACAGAGACAGAAATGCGGCGTATATGCATAACACACGTTTTGATAAGATAATTACCCTGCTGTGTCAACTAGGACCTTGGTGGCAACATTATTGTTCAGCTCCATTTTTCAGACTTCCTATTAACTCTCAAGTCTGCGATACTACATCTCCCTGGGTATGCAGAATACATAATTATGTTTTTTTTTTTCTTTTTTCTATTTTATCTTCCAATTATTGTGTGTTTTCACACATTAAACCAGAAAAAATATTCCTGTAGTTTTCAGATACAATGTATGAAACATCTCAATTGAACAAGTATCAAATGTTACGCTCAATACAATCTACCTATTTCACATAGAAGCCACAATTATCGGCCCCATGCTGAAAATGAATTTAAAATGTGTCATGTTAGTACTTAAAGGATTCGTAAATGTCACTGAATTCTAGCAAAATAACAACAACAACAGTGATTTATGATGATGATAGCAATGATGATGATAACAATTAAAATAATAATGATCAAACCTTCATCAGTGGTCCAGAGTTTAAGATGTGATGAGATAAAATCTGTTTGGTTTTTTTTGTTCTCGCACTACCAATATCTATGATACAGCTATTGTTAGATTAAACAAGTGTCAAAATGCAACGCAGAACACAGAGGAGCCGGTAAAATGAAAACAATATTATGAATGATAACAGGCGCATGATGACAACCAAATAAACCTCTTTAGTGGCTGTTTCATTTTCAATAATTAACAAATCCTTTCATTGATTGATTTATTTATTTTTTATAAAATTGGACCCCAAAATAAACTTGCACACAAAATCAATACAGCATATATATATATATATATATATATATATATATATATATATATATGAAATTGCCACTTTTTTAATCTAACAATAGCTGTATCATATGGACACACACACACACACACACACACACAAACAGCGGTGTGAAAAATTGTTTGTTCCCTTCCTGTTTTCTTAGTTTTTTGCAGGTTTATCACACTTATATGCTTCAGATCATCGAACACATTCAATTAATAGACAATGAGAAAAAATAAGTAAAGACAAAAGGCAGTTTTGACATGAAAGCTTTTAATATAACATAGGGAAAAAAAAGTGACGCGGCCTTGTGTGCAAAAGTGATTGACCCCCTAAACATAATAACTTGGTAGGCCAGCCTTAGCAGCAACAACTGCAATCAAGTGTTTGTGATAACTGGCAATGAGTCTCTTTACAGTGCTGTGGAGGAATTTTGGCCTCCTAATTTCTGCAGAATTGTTGTAATAGAGCCACATTGGAGGGTTTTTCGAGCACGGTCTTTTTAAGGTCATGCCGCAGCATCTCAATTGAAATTTACCTGGAATTTACTCATACACTCCAAAGTCTTAATTTTGTTTTCCATAAGCCATACAGAGGTGCCGGTGCACTTTCGACCATTTTCCTGTTGCAGAACCCAAGCTTTAGGTCTCAAACAGACAGCCAGACATTCTCCCTTAGGATTTTTTGGTAGACAGCCGAATTCATGGTTCCGTATACCTCAACAAGTCTTCTGGGGTCTTGGAGCAGCAAAACAGCCCCTGACCTTAACACTCGCAGCACAAAACATTACTGTTGGTATGATGTTCCTTTTCTGAAATGCTGTTACTTTTAACACCAGATGTGATGCGATACACACCTTCCAGAAAGGTTACCTTTGCCTCGTCAGTCCACAGAGTATTTTTCAAAACTCTTTGGAATCCTCAAGATGATTTCTGCCAAAGCTGAAACAAGCCTTAATGCAGAAGTTTTTATCTTGTAAAACTGCCTTTATGTTTACTTATGTTATCTCTGTCTATTACTTAAACATGAATTAATGACCTGAAACCTTTATGTGTGACAAACATGCAAAAAATAAGAAATCACAAAGGCAGCACACACTGGTTGACACAATTGAAAATAGAGCTTTCAGGTATCCAATAATGTGTCAAAAAATGGTTTGTGAAGGGAATTGAGATTTTATATTTTATGTAATTTTCTACTGTGCTTGAAGGCTAGCAGTTTGACATGTCACTCAGATGTGAACCCATTTGAAAGGTCTCACAGCATGGAAAGATGGTTAACTCTTAAGTGCCAGATGGTTCCCCATGCTTGTGTTTTTCCATCTACCACCCACATGTAGGCAGGTAATCTGAGCATAGAATAATCCCCAACTACACTGGAATTCTACAACTTGAAGAGGGCTGACTATGATCCGTAGCTCAACTCAGCATTCAGACGGGAAACTGACAGAAGAGGCAAACCTCGCTCAACTCAAAGGATAATTAGATCTCCACCAGCAGAACAAAGGTCTTGATTCCAATATACAGTATGTTCATCGCACGCAAGGAGGACAACTTAAGAACAACAAGGGCGCAGCCTCATCATGTCCTTGCAGGGATCAAGAAGAAAATGTAACCTTTGGAAAGCACCAGCGCCAGCTAGCAAGTGGCCAGCAGCTGTTTTCTCATGTATATAAGTTCCCATGCTGATCTTTGTCAGATGACTCTTCGAAGAACTGCTCTGTGAACACGATGAGTGCTCTTAAAAGTCTGTCTTACTTTGTGACTCCTGATCTTGGTTTTAACTGGATGACACACGCTAAGCCGTTGGGTGTGTGTGTTTTTCTCAGCCACATCAGGCATGGAAGTGAACAGGACAGCAGCCCCCTGTCATGCTATACAGCTGTAATACGCCTCCATGCTGACCTTGGCTGATGTAAACACCCAGCTGCTGATGCAGTGCCCTAGCAACGGCTGCCTCGGGCTCGATTCTCAAAGGGGGTGGAAGGGGTCTTTTTGCATGCTCATGTCTTTAGCAGTAGACATCTGTTCCAGTCAGATGCCACCCATCCGCCCTTGTTCCCGTGTGTGTGCGTGTTCAATAGTGAATAAAAATCAGGAGGCCAGAAAGTTCTGTGTACCTAAAGGGGACTATTAAACAAGATGACAAGTTACCCCTCATTTCTCCCAGCCATTCTTTTAGCCCTTCCCATTGTCAGAGGCTGTAGTGGCACCTTTTGGGTAACTCACTTGAATCAAGTTCACTTTCATCTGATGAGAAGCATTTTATAATTAGCTGAATTCAAGTTTAAATCCAATGTGCCCAAAGTGAAGTGGGTAGGCTCTTCAAGCTTGACCAATAGGAAAAAAATCCCATTTAAAAAAAAAAAAAAAAAAAAGCATGCATGGATTAACAATGATGATAATAATAATTAATAATACGTGGATGAATAGTAAATGAATATCAATAAATAAATACATACATTAACATAGATAAAATAAGCAGTTATAAATACTTGATCCCCACAGTTGATTGTATTGTTTTATTTCAGTTCATCTTGTATTCGTCGTCATGTTTTCTGTATGACAAGAGGACATTTTTTCATCTGCACAAGCAAGACTTATACTTACTATATTAATTGATGGGGAACTGAGTAAAGCTCACACAAGCACCTCAGGGCACCTGAAGGCTCCTGCGGGCACAGAGGTGTGCCCATGACTGTGATTTGTCGGAGATGGCAATGCAGCGTGCGTGCTCAGATTCTACCTCGTGTTCCGTATTTGCCAAAAGTGGTCAACGATGTACAAAAGTGGCAGTACGGATGTATAAGAATATCACAGAGACTACAAATATGAATTTAATGGCGGATATTTGCAATTGAAATTTGAGATTAACCCAATTATATAAAATATCTGCACACCCCGATGTCTGATCTTTTTTCTTAGAGTGCAACATGTACTACAGGGGACTTATTTTTGCCAACATATGAGACCTCAATGTGCTGAGCACATGGGGTTTCTTTGGATTGCATGGGCGGCATTCCGACAGTTTCTGAGATGAATAATGGAAAACACACAAAGTGCTGCGTGTTTACATTTTGGAATTAAGAAAAAAAAAATATATATATATATAATGAGGTCAATGCAGAAATTTGAGGATGTCGTTTGTAACCTTTTTCTTTGAGTGAAGTCTTTCAGTGGTCAAATCAGTGTGTTTTAGTTAGATGTGTTATGAAAGGCTAGCCTTCCTTCCCGGTTGTGAAATTCGGATCGTGAGGTTTTCACAGAATGAGCCCATGGTAATTGTTTGTATAATGATGGTTTCCCCCTTAATGCAGTAGAAAACGGCAAGTAATCAGCCAGAACTTAATTAACTATAAATCTTTCAATGCTGCATTTCCATTTTACATGCAATGTTAAAGATCCTTTATTACCAGTTCATAAAGTTACATAAGAGAGTATAAGAACGCTTTGTTTTGGTTTTATTGGTGCGACCGAAATAAACCAGTTTTCCCTGGTTAAATATATAAAGTACATGTGAATCACAGAAAGTGTATTTGTTGGTTTCCATTTGAGGTTAAGCACAGGTACTATGTGGATATTTTTAAACTTGCAATGCTAGTGCATGATAAAAAGTATTTTATCTTTGAAATGTTAAGTAAATGGAAAAAGGACTGTTTTGTTATCTACATTTTTTTTTTCCTTTTGTAACACTACATGGAAACGATAAGAGCAAGATTTGATATGCAAGCAGAATCCCAATAGGACTCTATATGATACAGATCATACCTGAACGTAGAAGAGAGCTTTATTCACGTCCTGTGAAGCACTACTGTCTTCGTGGTCAGATTAACTTCCCATATTCACAGTTCGTATGCAATCAACATTTTATCATCAAAAGCTTAATTTCATGTAGCTACAAATACCTCGAAGCAAATGGCTGTTGCTTTTGAGGAAAAACAAGGAGGAAGGAAATGAAGATAATGCGCAAATTGTTTTCGCGGGTCGTAAATGCTGTGGCTAAAATCAAACACATGTTACACGCTTTGAGAGACATCAGTCAAGCAGATGCTGTCATTATGCAACATATCGTCACTTAAGAGGGGGCAGACATTGTGGGAGTGCATGGTGTCACTTTGGCTGTAGTGTACAGTCAGGCTCAATGCCTGCTGATTGATAGCTGAGTTCTAGCAGAACCCTCCACGCTAATGCATGCCCAGGGACATTTAATGTTGGTGACAGCAGCCTGTATGCAAGCCAGAGCACGGTGCTGTCATCCATCAATCTGTGTCGTCCAGCCTCTGATGCTGTGTCTATAAATGTTGCGTTGTTCTGTCCTCAAAAGCCCAGCTATGTAGAAACGTTGTATTCACTGATCCACGGGAGATTAGTTTTGCACTTTTCAAAACCAGAGGGGTGACCTTGCCTTTGGAGAACTGAGTCTTCAGAGCGCCGGTTTGCATGTGCCCCCTCTCTTCCTTTGCTCATTTTAAACACTGTTCATACGCAGAGGACACTCACAAAATTGAAAACAGGGCAGAAGTAATTTTCCTGAGGCTGCAGTGAGCCTGTATGCAACCCACTACAAAACCCATCATGTTTGTCATGGACACAGCATGGTAAACACTGCTATAACACCATCTACCATTAGGGGGAGCTCAAAGGTAAAGTCCTTAATCAAGGACGTGGAAGTGACCAAAATGCAGTACCGGTATGAGGAACGATCCATTTACCTTAGCATTGGTCCGTGGGGAGAGTCACACTTCAGTTGCGGATGTATCACATGATCAGGATCTCCATCCAGGGTTTCTTAATTGGCCTGTTCCAATACGCCAGTTTCCTTTCATAATTTTCTTTCTCACCCTGACAACACCCACGCAGTAACCAATCACATGATGATTCCTCTTAAGTGATGCATAAAGGTCAACGGGGCACAGAGGATTCTTTAAATGTAATCAATTCAAGCATTGCTGAAGATCACAATTGGAACAAGTTGTGATGAGTCAGTTAAATATATCGATTGTTTGATTGATTCGCTGATGAGTCATGTCGGGTCTTCTGCCGTCACCGCACGTGGCTGAGCGTTGATTACCAAATGATTCACCCACTACTCCAACACCAACGATTGGCTTTCCGGCTCGATGGAGTCTTCGGATTAAATCCAAGCTGATAACGAATCACTTGTTTAAATGTTTGTATGTACATGAAAAAAAAAAAAAAGATCATTTACAGATATGTTATTTTTATGCTTTTCGAAAGTGTTGTAAGTGTTTTTGAGTCTTATTTTACATAAGAAGTGAAATTATGAAGCAGTAAAATGCTCTTAATTCCTCTTCACTTCTGGAAATGTCACATTTAAGAGAATCATTCAAATGCTTTTTCCATTACTTGATATTTCTGACCTTTTGTTTTGCATTATTATCCATGAAATGACCTTTATTTATCTATTTCTTTTTTTTTATAGGTAACTCACCATTCTTTGCTTGCTAACCTTTATTCTTTCAGCAGCAGGAACATTTCTCTGCGCTTTCCGCTGACAATAACTCCCCATTCCTTTTTCCGACCATTACTCTCAATCCCTCTCTTTCATTGTATGTTTACCTGTCTTCCATCATCCGTGCAGCATCACTCTTTCTTCTCTGGCAACATTTCTGTCCTTTTTACCTGCCTCTCTCGCTCACCCACTGGAATGACAGTAACAGATTATCCCACCCCCCCTTCCATGTCTTGCAGGGTACATCAGATCCTCAGTGTGTTGTGTGGGACTATGGCAACCCGTAAGTTACTCTGAATTATTCTGCTGCATGTGTGTGTGCGAGTGTGTATGTGTGTGTGTGTGTGTGTGTGTGTGTGTGTGCGTGCGTATGCGTGTGCGTGCATGCTAATCTCCATGTGTTCCCGCGTTTGTTTGCCTTTCTGTCGGAGATGCTTATCTCATTTTGCGCTGGTGCCCACTGCCAGTCACATTCATTTTATTAATTAACGGGAAACTGTCCGATGAAGTTCCCTGTGTTAGTATTAATTAAATTAGTCATTTAGAACAAACACCGTCCACGATCTGTTGTGCTAAGAGTTTAAAGGTAACGCTGCGAAGATGAGCTCCCTTTAATGCTCAGCTGTAATGAAACCTACATTTTGTGACAGTTGGATATCATGCTGTCACTGACCTGAAGCCTTATTTTCAGCTAAATGATTTTTCCTCAATTTGTCTTTGTAGGACACGGACTCATTGAGGTGTTTTAGAGCGCCATCCATTGATCTCAAACATGCCAGCCAGCACAATCAATCACAGCTGTTATTGCCATTAACCCAGATAATGATTGCAGGATGTTGTCAATACCACGGTCATGTCAAACTTGCCTGGAACAGGGGTTTGGTTCTAGGTCATGGCTCTTTTCTAAATTAATCTACCAGGCTATTTCGAAACAGCCCACATCCTCAACCTGCTCGAAGACAACTGCATGGAGACTATTTTTCCACCTTTGGCTCTTTTTGAATAATTTCTTATTATTTAGGGATTCATTCATTCATTCATCCATTATCTATACTTCCTGCCCTGCACTCAGGGTTGTTGGGAGTTGGAGGCGAACCAGGCTTTCTCTGGACAAGAGGCAGGAATCCCTCTGGACTGTTTCCTAGTTCATCACATAAAACTTTCAACTCTCATTCACTGGCCGTAGAGAGACGTGCATCCGTTCACTCTCTCACTCACACGTCTGAACAATTTTTGGGTGCCCAGTGAACCTGCTGCATGTTTTTGGACTGCGGGAGGAAATTGGAGAATGTTTCTTCATGGGGAAACCCATGTAGACACAGGTGTTGAGGACGGTCTTGAGCCAAAGTCCTGGTGGCGACCCCCGGGAACCACAGCGGCGGGCCCTCCTTGTCCTCTCAGTCCGAGGCTAGGGTCCCCATCCCCCGGCCGAGGGTGGATGAAGCCTATTGTATCGGGGGTTAGGTCGTATATACATATCCATCTGCACTGCGGACAGCAAAGTAGGACTTTCACTGTATAGGGAAACACGTTTCTGCACCGTGCATGTGACAATAAACTCTTTGACTCTTGAATCTTGAATCTATACAGGGAGCAGAAACAGAGACAGGGATTGTCTTTACTTTTCTTCCAGCAGGACTCAATTTGTTTGTATAAAGGTGACAAGCTATAACCAAAGGATTAAATAATACAGGCATTGAGAAGTACAATGTTGCACTCAAAACAGGTGGTGGATCAGACAAGATGGAAGGTGGAACGGTACCTATATTCAAGGTCGTTGCAGGAACTTGAGAACCTCAATGGGAGTGTCTCAGAGAGAGAGAAGTGGAAAAGTACAGGGAAATATAAGAAAATAATTGGTAACAGAAAATCATCGAACAACAAGGAGAATTACCAAACTCCACACAGGAAACAGCTCTACCAGAATTAAACCAGGGACCTTCTTGCTGTGAGGCAGAATTGCTCATCATTGCATTTTTTTTTATTTTACACTAACCCTCGAAATCGAAGAAACTACTGATCATATTTTATATTTGTTAAAAAAAAAAAAAAAACTGTGACAACAATTTTACCACTTTGTTTATCTGCAGCTCATTAGCTTCTGCTAATGAAAAGAATACAATGTGGTCAAAGCCTCCACCGAAGTGGACTCCGAGCAACACAACTGGTCGCTGATGCTTTGATTCACTTTTTATTCCCGAGAGCTGAACTGCATCCATTACAGCAAGACTCTGTTTCTCGGCTGACAACAAGATGGATGAAAAAAAATTGTGTGGTCAACTCCAATTTCCCCTTGAGTTTCGTATTTGTTTATTCTATTACGGCAGTGGACAGTGGACACAATGGCTGCAGGTATAGTACAAGAGATTATCAAACTACCCTCAAACTACCGCACTCCCATCAGCGAGGGAGAAAAACAAAGCACACCGAAGTTAATTAACTCTCCACCAGATTACAGCCGCAATCAAATTAAAGTTGAAGACATCATGAGCGTGAAGTTTCACACGGAATATAAAGTGGCAAGTTGGCTTCGATGAAGTAAACACTCAGACGGAAGAGAGTGTGTAAAACGCTCAACATGTTAACATGTTTGCAGAAACAGGCATGATGGCTGATGGGCCAACACACAAACGCACACACACACACACACACGCACACACACACACAAAAAGGCTAAACCCAGTCTATGTTATACATTTTCTCCTCATGTTGATATGGGTTTTATCCAGGTTTATTGGTTAATAGGTTCATAGGTTGGAAACACAGTGTCTCTATATGTGGCTCTATGTCTCTATGACTTGTGAATGGTTGTGCATCTCCATATTTTGTGTGAATGACAGGGTGAATGGCGGTATGGTGGCACATGGTGGTTAGCACTTCAGCCTCACAGCATGAAGGACCATGGTTGGATTCTGACAAGGGGTCCTTTCTGTATGGAGCTTGCATGTTCTAGCCGTGTCTGCGTGGGTTTCCTCCAGGTTCTTCGGCTTCCTCCCACAGTCCAAAACCATGCAGCAGGTTATTTGGGAAAAAATTGGGAAAATTGTCCCGAATGAGTGAGTGAATGGTTGTTTGTCTGAATATGTGGCCTTGCGATTGACTGGCGACCAGTCCCGGGTGTTCCCCGCCCCTCGCCCGGTGACAGCTAGAATAGGCTCCAGCATCCGCCATCACCCCGAGTCAAGGATAAGCGGCAGAAATAGATCGATGGATGAGGGGAGGAATGGTTGTATGTCTCTATTTGCAGTCCTGTATGTATTTATATGCATCTCTATCCGTCTCAATGTGATGTGTTGATGAAAGAGTGAAGGGTTGTATTCTCGATATGTGGACCTGTGATCGACTGGGAATCAGTCCAGGGTGTATCCCGCCTCTCACCAAAAGACAATTTCCAAACATGTTGATAGCGGAATGGGGGCGGGGGGGGGAGACCAGGATCCAGCAGCGGTTCGACCTTTAAGCAAGGAAGAAAGAAAAAAAAACATAGAAAATGAACAACTTACATTATGCTCGTGCATGCAGGATTCGAAGCATCTCAATTCAGAAATGTAAAAATGAATAACTGAAAATGAAAAAATATAAAAAGGTTGTACACGGATTTGTTTTCCCCCCTTAATAGTTTGAATGTACATGCAGGTAATGCATACATAGGGATTATGCATGAGCAGTGGCTCAAATCTCGAAAGCCCACCGGCATTTCCAGCGCAATTGTTTGTGTGCTTGAATATTTAGTCGTGACGGTGGTCCATTTATAAATCGGAGGGCATATTCAACCATAGCTCTCCCCTGTATTCGTCCTGTCTCTCAGCTGGCAAAGCTGGCCAACAGTATGTTGCACTCATCGTTCATCTCAGTATTTATATGTGAGTGTTTATTTATTTATTTAGCCCCTAACAGGCCCATATGTCGGCACCATCTGCCCACCCAAATTGTTAGTGCTCGCCATCACTAACCGTCTTCCGAATCAGACTGGCCCTGCAATCTATTCTCAACCGCTTACCTTTTACAAGTCTAATGTTTGAGACTGGGGAGTCCACATGACATGGGCAAAGTCGGGCACCAAAGTGGAATAAACAATTAAACAATCTTCCTGGACACTTTCAACATTTATCGCAGCTATAAACGTGGATTCATTAATCGGTATCCGACGCAGAACTGTTAACATTCATGCAGACTTGGTTCTGGTTCTCAGGCACAAAAACATTACACTTTTTGAGGTCTTATATCATGTAATCTTTTCAGGCATAATATAGACGCTTGTCAAAATTTGAGTTATGCGTCAGTTCTTTATTCCCCACATTACATTTTCCAAGTATAAATGCAAATTATAACAAATTATACTGCCATTCAAATTACAAAACTGAAACAGCCATATGTCACAGGCAGCGGACAACAGAGCTATCTCATTTTAAACTGTGCATTAAAATATGACCCATTAGTTTGAGTTAAATGTAATATACACTTTAGATCGATGGATGACAGTAAGCTTGGGGAAGGCTGAGGGTCACTTAATCCTATTTCTAATCCCCAGCAGTCTTCAGCTTGATCTAGGATCAACGGTGAAAGACCTACCCACCCCCTCCCCAACTCCACCCCACCATCTAGCACGACCGTAGAGCAATAATGACCTGGTGTGCAGCACAAGTTACTCTAAAGCCCTCAGCTTGACATGGTATATGGAGGCTTTATTTAGACTGAAAAAAAAAAAAAAAATCTGGCCCTGCTATCAGCTTTAGCATGACTGGATCTCGAGTATAATTTCAAAATGTTTGAGATGCACTCTGTCTGAAAACAGCTGGATGCACGAGTCTAGCGAGATCCATCAGCCAAAAGGTATAACGTCATGTCATTACCTTCACTGTAGTGTATCATAACATTTTTAATTCACATCTTGGCGTTGTTAGGCATTTTCAAACACCGTACTACTGTCTTGTAAATCCAAATTCTATTGATTCTACCACCACCACTATTAACAAGAATTTCATAAATATTGTTGTTTTGATTGTTGTTTTAGATAAGTACACCGCTACTACTACTTCGAATATAGTAGTAATAGTAAAAAGGAAATGTGGGTGCATAAATCCCTTGGTGGTTTTAGATCAGAATTGCCAGAAGCTGTTTCTTGGCTATCATTTGAAGACCCATTATGCATTTTAGTGCAATGTCATTTATAGTTCCAGAGAGACACTTGTTGGGTCAGCTGGGAGTCTTTTGGTCTTCCAAAGTCCCAGAGTCTGAAATTTATATCGGTATTCATGAATGTGGTGCACGTCTCCATTTTCTACACCTGACTTCTTACCTGGATTTTTGTAGTTAGATTCAGAACCAAAAAATAACAAGAAACACAACTGATAGGAATGTATTTTATCCTCTATAATGCCGGGGGAAGTTTAGACAGTCGTCAATACATCTGTTGTCAAATCTTATCGTGGCGCCTGGACGTGGTTTGTCCCCTTGAAGTCGTTTCACTTCTCATTTGAGAGGCTTCTTCAGTTCAGGATGAGAAACTGAGTCCAGCTGCCATGAAAAGATTTGACTACTGACCTTCACCTGGATGACCGACAACCTTTCCAGACAGTCAGACATTATTCATGAGGTCATTGCCAATGAACCGATAAATAACTCCAATACATCTTTTTTACGGCCTTGCATTATTTAAACATACTCATGCCCTCAGCTTTCTCGTCATCGCAGACAAAGTTCCACACAGAAATACATACACTTAGCAGAGTAGTCACCAGAAGGAGGGGATGAAGGGCTGATAGGGCCTGCTCCACTTTTCCATCTGACAGAGCAGAAGGGATCAAAACCGTGTCATACAGTGAGTCAGAGCGGCAAGAGGGAATCGGCCAGTAGGGCTTAAGTGTACCGTGGCTCCACAGGGCGTTTCAGATGCGGACAGGCTCTCAGCTCATTTCCCCAGCTATCACAACAGTCCTTAGCGAACGTGTTAATGCAGTAGCTTCAGTTTCTCCGCGTGTAAAATCTGAGGACTTGTTGAGGCTGCAGTGGGTTTAGTTTACTTCTGATGCCTTCACGTTGCCGGGAGATGTTCAACTCCGTCCTAAGCGGCGGATGGACCAGTCTGAGACATGACTTCTTTCTGCTCTTGGACTTTGTGGACGAAAAAGTTGCTTTGAGGGAAGCTCTACATTTTAAGATGGATGAGAAATATTTGTAGGTTGGGATTGTTTATCCACGACACTCTTTTTGGGGAAACAAAAGAGAAATATTTTCTTCTTGAGCGGACCATCATGTGACTGGTGCAGGTGCTCTGGAGCACTGTCAACTGCGATGCGGCAATGGATTGTCTTTAGATCCAATACCATCGCACGGAATAGTCTTAGCTTGTCTTCATCGCAAAGTTTTAGAGTTCTTTGAAAATTTTTAGCTAAAATTAGAGACGTTGAAACAAGACGTTTCAAGCGGAATATCTTGACGGAAATTTTCAGAGCCACTGGGTAAGTAACATCTACACACCTAAGTTTTGCTTTTGGACGCTTCGATGAATACGTTTTATAACACTTCAAGATCTGATGTAGGATCTGGGGCAAAACAGTGTGTTCCCTCATGCTGATCTTGTTGACTCTTGTTATCCTCTTTAATCTAGTACCACCGAACGTAAGGTGAAGGGTTACTGTGCTAGTGCTTTGTGGGGCTCAAGTGTTGTCCGTGTTGGCCTAAAGAGTCTGCTAATTCCCCTACTGACAATATGCTCGGAAAAGATCTGTAAAAGTTATTGGAAAAATAATTTTTGTACTTTTATAAACTTTTAAAAACATGAGAACTAGGTGAAAAATTCAACTGTAAATTAGAAAATGCATGCCAAACTTTTATATTTATAGAATATATGAATCAATTTTATCAAATCATTTTTTTGTTCATGGTTCTGTAGGGGTTATTTTCTTGAGCTCGTACAGTAAGCCCGTGCTCCCAAAGACTACGGACAGTTCAAAATAGAACACCGATTCTGACTGCGGAAGAAATCTACATCTCTGCTTTCCTGTTCACTCTCTAGCTTGCATGCCAGGAAGAAAGATAATCCCGGAAAAGAAGCTTATAAATTAGCCCATGGCTATGCCAGAGAGCTGATTGTGGTAGTGGAGGTCAATGACAAAGCATGCACGTTACACGAGAATCGGTGAAGTGGTGGAAATTTTCAACATCGCATATTCAAACGCTTTGGGTTGAGAGAAAGACAGCTACGTATAAAGGACAGCATATTCTGACTTTATCAGGCACCAAATTGGACCATCTTTACAAAAGCAGCCCAACTAGAAATCAGTCTTGGAAAATGATATCATGGAACGCCTCTGGACATCCCTGTCATAACACTTCCAGTCATCCATGTGACACCTATCTATCACCTATCGCATCAGAGACCATCTCTGTTGCTTATTTCATTGAATCAAGCGCCATAACATGTGGGACGTACACCAATGAATATTTCATGTTTGAGCTACATCAACAGAGATAACATTTTGAAATGTAATCCATACAGTGTCGTAGCCAAGCATCACAGAAAACTTCGGATAATCTTGTGACATGGTTTTCTGGTGAGTGGATCCATCTTTACATCCTTCAGTGGAGAAGAAGAAAGCCTAGTTCATTATACATTTAAAATCTGTGTCAAATACTCCTATGTACAGGATGTGCATGCGTACATGCACACGGATCAAAAAAAAAAAAAAAAAGACACAGGCTCACAGAGAGGCAAATGGCGTGGAAAACTGAGTCGGTCAGTCCTGTGCAGAGGGTAGAGCTAAAAAAATGGAGCAGATACATCCAGTGTGATATGTGTCACACGGAAATGTGCTCTAGTGCTCTCAGTGAATTGAGGGTAAAGGCCAGTGTGCATTACGTCTGTGTAAAACACATCCTGGGTGGAGCTTTTTGGATCACAATGTTTTCTGTTACAGATTCCCGGTCCCCTTTGTAGTCGGGAAAAGAAAATTTTAAATGGAAAATATGAAATATAAAATAAACATATTAGAATAGAACTTTTACTTCTGTACAAACATAACAAGATGCAAATTCAAGTGTTGGCAGGTTTTAATGGGCAGTTCAAAATTCCTGTTGAGCACATTTTTAAAAGACAAAGCCTGTGTTATGTGATTTTATCCTCTTGTATCAATCCAGAATGTCTGATTTTATTCCATCATCTCATTCATATATAAAATTCAAAATACAAATATGGGAAAAACTCCTATTCAAACATTGTGTTCACATATCAGCACACTTCATCATTACAGAAAGGACCAACATGCTGCAGTAAACCTTACTCACCGTGTTCAATGACTCCTCACTCTAAGAATCATGCGATTACTACCGAAGAGCTCGAGGACATGCCAAACAAACAACTTTGCAGTTGTAAATCTGTTGTTCCACTGTACTGCACAGCAGAACTCCCAGAATTCAAACATTTTGCACACATCATATTGATTTCAATTGACACTACATTGATCAAGAAAAATTAAAAATAATATAATGTGTATATAACAGACACAGATGCCCGTCACGTCTACGTAAAGGTGTATTGTTTTTTGGATAACTTGATTATTTCAATCTGGATATTGCAGAGGAATGCTGGCAATAGCATACCTTGACCACAGTCCTTTATGCAAAGAGCAAAATGCTCCTTGTCTTTGAAGCTGCCACTTTTGTAAAATATATTGAATCCGGAACGATAAATCGATTTGTAGTGCCGGATCGTGCAAGCACTCGGTGGTAGCTTTGCGTTCCTGTTTGTCGTGGATGCAGTGGCATCATGGAAAGATGAACAGATCGGTATCTGGTCTTCAGTGTCCACTTATGGCCACCTTCACTTAATCCCAAAAAATCCTCTTTGTGCAACTGCAGGGTCTCTCTTCCACCCATGCTCCATCTGTCAATGACTCTGTCTGTTTTCATATCAATTACTCTTGCTGTCATCATTCCTGGACATCTGTGTCAGACTCTGGCATCTACTTATTTATTTTAATTTCTTGCTTTTGACATTGTAACTGCTCCAGTCTGTGTTTCACCTGTGTCGCCAACAGCGATCTGTCTATTGTTTATGAATAGTAAACTCATTACCTATTGAGTTTCCTTGTTTATTGTGATTCTAAATGCGACTCAATAACTCCATACAGCTTCTGTTAGCCTTTTCTGGATACACGGGTTCTGGACGATTCGTTGACATTTTGCTCTC
The DNA here is from genome assembly GCA_901007705.1 of Fistularia tabacaria. Lineage (NCBI taxonomy): Eukaryota > Metazoa > Chordata > Actinopteri > Syngnathiformes > Fistulariidae > Fistularia > Fistularia tabacaria. The sequence goes on from CAAKHD010003565.1 coordinate 136,065, forward strand.
AGACACCTCATTACCGGAATTGTTGCTTTGCTATCGACAGACTGAGAGACGCGAGACGTGTTTCCTGGTTATTTGCTGTGCGCCTATCCTATAGCTGAAGTGCCAACTCTTCCTATCGTACCTCCTCAAATTTGCAATGAAAATCTCTGTTGTGAACCTTTACCTTGCCTATTGAGACATGTCTGTACTTGAGTTGTTTTATTTATTTATTTTTATTTTTTTGGGGGGGGGGGTTGTTTCTTTTTCCCGGTTAGCTGTCATGACACATTAGAAGACAGACAAGTAGAAAGTTCTCCTCAGTAAAGCCCGTTCAATAATTGGGTCATACATTTGGTACTCTGCTATGCATATTGAGTTTATTTTTCTTCATAGTGTTTTCTGATTTCTGATTGTCTGTGTAAAGAGAAGATCATTTATCATTTGCTTTTTTTCATTTTGATGTGCCACCAATGCTTGTGCTCTACCTGTTCTCTACACATGATAGAAAGTGTCCAGATTACTATTTGTACTTCTTTCACTTTTAATTCAAGGGTGTTATTCAGTTGTAACTTACTGTGGTGAATTTTAGGGGTCATTAGGAACTGAAGAAACAGATCGGAAGAGCGTCG